>VZTA01018966.1:675363-719111 GCA_013398855.1 Mohoua ochrocephala
CCTTTTTGCTTCCTCCCCCCCCCCCCCCCCCAACCCACCCACTCACTTAATGACTAATGAATCCTCCTGCTAATGAATAAGGAAAATAAATCAGTGGGCATGGCAGGTTAGGAAGAAAAACATGCAAAATGTTTTGAGGATCCTTAAATCTGATAAATTACTTCAAAATTAAAATCCCTGGGAGAAAATGGGATTTAATTAGAAAGTAATGTGGTTTTGTCAATGTTTAAATTAAAATTTTAAAGGTTATAAATGCTGCGCTAGAGCTGCCTATGCACAGAGGATTTGTGAGGAGTTTTGTTTGGATCCGCTCTTCCCACATCAGCGTGGTGATTCCCCGGGGACAGCCAGCTCAGTGTCCTTCATGGAGCCCTGTGTGGGTGCAGAAAGCCCCCAGGTGCAGGGCAGGACTGCAGAATTCCCAACAGGAGACCCTTAGGGATGGCTCTTTACAATGAGAGAAGGGTGTCCAGAGAAGCTGTGGCTGCCCCTGGATCCCTGGCAGTGTCCAAGGCCAGGTTGGATGGGGCTTGGAGCACGCTGGGACAGTGGAAGGTGTCCCTGCCCCTGGCAGGGGTGGATCAAAATGGTCCATTCAACCCAAACCATTCTGAGATTCTATGATTTAAAACCCAGATAATCCACCAGGCATCTTCCAGAGCTTCCAGCTCACCAGAGAAACATCAGAGAGCACAATCCCCAAACTCACCCCATCACCCTTCTTGGCTGCCCTGCTCATGGCCAGGCTCAAGCCGGGGCTGGCCCGAGGAGCACAGAGACTCCTGCCTGGAGCGATCCCCTCTCCCTTCAGAATGAGCCACCTGGCCGTCCCCTCCCTGTCCTGCTGCACCAGACCCCGCCCAGCAGCACATCCCAACAGGAGGGAGAGCCACATGTTCTAAAGGAGACAAGGACAGCTGAAGAGTGGCATAAAAAAAGGGTTTAGCAGGAAAAGCGAGTGATGGGGATGAAGACAGGCACATACTTTCATTGGTTATTCATTTATTTGCATTCAGGTTTAGGAAGTCTCATTTACCTGCCCTCTCACTGTCCAGAAATTGCAGGTTTTTCTCCAGGCAAGTTCTTGCTAATAATTAAATTTGTCTCAGCATAGCTCTGAATACTTTGTTTTCCCACCGTCCTGGGAAAAAAAAATGGTAAAACCACTCTTGTATTTTGCTGTTTTAGAGGAAAAATAATTAAATGTGTTCTCCATAGATCAGCATCCAGCTGTGGCCACTCTTAAACACTGGCCTGAGATACAGGAATTCTTATTTCAGTGCTGTGAGGGCATCGGGTACCACATTTAAGAGCACCCACCAGCTCTGCTGCTGAACACAATAAATTCTGCGTGGCTGTGATGGGCACAAACCTGCTCCAGTGGAAGGTGTCCCTGCTCACGGCAGGGGGATGGAACTGGATGAGCTTTAAGGTCCCTTCCAACCCAAACTGTCTTTGATTCTATAATAAAAGATGTGGAGATTGTAGAGAAAGGTAATAGCTTTTATTAAGGGAACGGATACAGTTTGAAGAAATAGTTGCTTTTCACAGGCAAACTCTTCTTCAGGCTGACATTTTGAAAAGTAATTTTGCTCTGAATGGAGCAAATATAATATTTCCTGAATACCATAAAGCCAAAGACAAACTTAGGGAAATGCTCCATTTCAGAAAATTGCCATCTGAGACCTCCAGTGTGTCGAGCTAAAACGTTTCATTACAGGGCTCGCTGTGATTTAGCAATGAAAATAAGGCTTTCAATCCATTTTTAATAGGATTTATCTGTACTGATTTTAAATTCACATTCAGTTCAACTGCTGGAAGGTTACTCTCCCTTCAGAGGTCAGTGTTGGGAGGGAGTCTGGGGTGCTGCCACGGCCATGGAAATTTGCAGGGGAAATGAGCTAAATCATAAAATCGTGGAGTTGTTTTGGTTGGAAAAGACCTTTAGGATCATCCTGCCCAACCGTTCACCCAGCCCTGCCAAGGCCACCGTGCCCTCAAGTGCCACACCCCCAGGTCTTTTAAACACCTCCAGGAACGGTGACTCCACCACTTCCCTGGGCAACCTGTTCCAGGGCTGGGCAACCCTTTCCATGCAGGAATTGTTCCCAATATCCAGCCTAAACCATCCTGGAGAGAGGAGGTGCCCATGAGGCTTCAGCGTCGCAGCCTTTCAGTTGCTGAAAGCCGTTGTCGGTTTTAAAGCGGAATTAAATACATGCAAATCTGTTCTAATTGAAATCAACGTTCAATGCATCACTTGAGGAAGGTTTTGAGTTTCCAGTGGAGAAGAGGGTTGGGAGGTATTTTTCCTGGGAGTTTCTGCCTTTTTCCTGAATTTTTTATTCCGTTTTAAAATACTCCTGTGGCTTACTCAGTTAAGCTGTGTAACCCTTCAGGGACTCACTGCTGGGGACAGGCTGGATCACAGCATTATTTTCTTGAAGGTCTTCGTCTCCATGTGGAGGAGCAGGATCCAGGCAGGGAGGGGACCAGCACTGACACGATCAAGAGGCATCTCTCATTATGGGGAGAGATGGAAGAATAAATCGTAATTCACTCCGACAAATCTTTTATTTTTTTTCTTAGGGAATCAAACTTTCCTGCTTCCTTGCAAGCTCCAGCTCAGCAAGTCATGAGATGAGGTGAAAATCTCAGCTTTTATAAGACGAGAAAGCAGTTCCCAGCTGTCCAGGCTGCAGAGAAGAGCTGGAGCTTTGAGCTCTAAGGAATTAGTATTGGGAAAGCCAAGAAAATAAATGGGTAGTTTAGGAATTCTGAATGTCTCACCTGTTTTTAAGCGAGTCATCACCACAGAATCATAGAATGAGTTGAGTTGGAAGGGACTTTAAAGATAATTGTGCCATTTGAGGATTTTGGCTTTCGTCTCGCTCTTCCAAGAGCCTGGATCACTCTTTACTCTGCTTCCTGCTGGGAAGGGATTTCACCGTGTTCACCTTATAAAATCAGACTGTGTCTCTTATTAAATACCTGTCTAAACACACAGACCACTCTGACCAGAGATGCCTCCAAAAATCCCAGCACGGTCCAATCCAGGCGCTTCATTTTCTCGGTTCGGGATAAATTCCTCTGCAGCAGAAATGAGTTTTTCATGCACACAGCCCCAGTGAAGGGGGGTCCCACCGGGCAGGTCGGGTGCAGCCGAAGCCAGAAGCCCCCTGTTCCCCCTGTTAATGATTATCCATTCCTTGGTCCTTTCAGGCATACAAGAGGAAAACAGAAGCTGCCAAGAAGGAGTACCTGAAAGCCCTGGCCGCGTACCGGGCCAGCCTCGTCTCCAAGGTACGGCCACGCTCACGGACGGGTTACAGCTCACAGGAGCCTCCAGGGAGGTGCAAATTTGTCAGAAATGCTGTGTAATTGGGATATCAGAACTGATACCAGCATTAGCACCTTCTAAAGGGGCTGAAAGAGGGGCTCTGCACCACGGTTAGGGCAGGAGCTGGGCTGTCACCTGCCCTGCAATTGAGACCCCGCTTAGGATGGGCTCAGCAGCAGGAGAGGTTTCATCAGTGTCCCTGTGCAGGGTGAAGGGGTCCCTGCTGCCTGTCCCCACTGTTTCTTTTCAGGGTGTGAGTGCAGCAAAGGGGTCAGGAGGACAAGGTGACATCAGGGACTGGCGCAGGGGAAGGTGACAGCCAGTACTGGGCTCACTGGTACCAGCATCATGCTGCACTCGGGCTGTCCCACCTGCTCAGGACCCCAGGTGTTGCTTCTCCTGTGCATGCTCAGCCTAGGGCAGATTTTTAGGGCGTTTTAAGTTTTTAGGGAGTTTTAAGGAGTAAGCCCCCTAACTGTGATTGATGAGGTGTGAGCGTGTGGGTGCTGAACACACCACAGCCAGGCCGAAACCAGAGCGCCCATTCCAGTGCCCAGTAGTGAAATTTCAGGGCATTTCAGGCTCATACAGGGACTCCCAGTGCTGCAAGACCACACTGGGGAGCAATGATGGCCCAGTCTCCTAGACGTGGATCCCATCCCAAGGGACCTCTCAGCCTGCCCTCCTCCACCCCTCCAGAGAGGGGACACGGGCGTTTGCTGCCTGTGAATTTGGGGTGGCTCCTGGGGAGCTCAAAATCTTCCTGGCTCAAGGGTAATGCTGCCCTTGGGTGGCGAGTGGTCTCCCTTCAAATCTTCTCCTCGGTACTACACCACATCCTCAGAGCTTAATCATCACATCCAGCTGCCTTGGGAAATTATGTGATCTCCCAAATCACCCATCATCTGCAGGATCCGTGTGGTGCTGCTGAGCTGGGAAGGCTCAGGGCCCCTGTGCTGACCGGTAGCCGACAACTTCTCAACAGAACAGCAGCAAGGACAGAAAAAGGGGGTGGGAAGGACTTGTTGGGGATTTAAAACTCTTGTTGGTCCCTCTGGAAGCCTCTGCAAGGGTCTTGCCTTGAAGGTGCCTCGCAGCAGTGTGGGGCAGGAGTTGTGGAAGGCATGGAAGTCATGGAGCCCTGTGCTCTGTGGCTTCGTTTTCTTCCCAATTTCTCTAGCTACTCTTCTGCAAAACTTTGTTTTGAGCAAAGCAGCACAGCGTGGTCCTGGCTGCTGGATGAGAAAGGATCAGGAGCATCATTCCGGAGCCCATCATCCCAGGACAAAACCCTCAGTGTCCAACCCAGAAAACTTCCCCTTGTCCTTCTCTTCTTCCTGCCGAAGTGAGGCCTCCACTGTCCCGTGCATTACGGACCCACCAGGGCTGCAGGAATGCACGGGGTGGGGGAAGCAGAGGGTTTACAGACCCATTTGTACTCTGTTGGAAGCAGGAGGGGTTTGTCACCTACCCAGAGCAGTGAGCTGCTGGTGGGCAGTTTGCACTGGTTCATTCCCCCTGATGCTCCAGGCTCTGCCAAGGGCGCGGTTGAGTTCCTGGGCTTTGGTTTTCCAGATATGGCTGCTGCACCCAACCTGTGGCCACCCAGCTGCTGCAGGGCTGGGAGTTCATGTGCTGGCAGGTGGGAGAGGAGCAGGATCCACGGGGAGCTCATCTGGACAGATGGGTATCTCGGGATGCATTTCCTCTTTCCCTTCCTCACCACCCTCCATTCTGTTTCCCCACAGAGCTCTGCCGACCAGGGGGAGACGAAAAGCACCCAGAGCAACCCCCCTTCCAAGATGATCCCCCCCAAGCAGCCCATGTACCCGATGCCTCCGCAGGCTTCCTCCCCCTACCCCGGCCTGGGCTCCTTCCTGTCCCCGTCGGACCTGCAGAGCTACCGTGGCCACCCCCACGCCGGGCTGTCCCGGACCCTGCCCTCCAAGCCTCTGCTGCCCAGCATCAGTGCCTCCCCCCCGCCCTCCTTCCAGATCAGCCCCCCGCTCCACCAGCAGCTGTCCTTGCACCACCCGCAGAGCTCGCTCCTCAGCCAGCCCCTCAGCATGCAGCAGGTCCCCCAGCAGCCCCTCCTGTCCCCCCCCATGGCACTACAGGTACAGCCCCCCATGAACGCCTCGCCTCCCGGACAGCAGGTGGGTGCTCGGGGCTCTCGTGGGTTTGGGGTTGTTGGTGTTGTCCCCAAGGGACTCTTCCCAGGGAAGGGAAAGGAGCACCAGGAGTGGCTGAGGGAGCTGGGGAAGGGGCTCAGCCTGGAGAAAAGGAGGCTCAGGGGGGACCTTGTGGCTCTGCACAAGTCCCTGACAGGAGGGGGCAGCCGGGGGGGGTCAGGCTCTGCTCCCAGGGAACAGGGACAGGACAAGAAGAAATGGCCTCAAGTTGTGCCAGAGAATGTTTAGACTGAAAGTTTAGGAAAATTTCTATGTTGGACGGTTTATCAGGCAGTGGAACAGCTGCCCAGAGAAGTGGTGGAGTCGCCATTCCTGGAAGCATTCAAAAAATGTGTGGATGTGGCACTTGGGGACAGGATTTAGTGCTGGGCTTGGCAGTGCTGGGTTAATGGTTGCACTCGATGGTCTTGGAGGTTTCCTCCAACCTAAATGATCCTATGGCTTCTCTAGCCCAGGGATTGGGCTTTAGCTCAGCACAACGAAAAGTGGCTTCTGTAATTTGGTGATAGCATTTAGGGGATCCTCACAAGCACTCATTGGGGCAGGAGCTGTTGCTGAGGGCAGCATTTTGTGAAACTTCCTTCCACATAATTTGTGAATAATATATAAAAATAAAAAAAAAACACCCCACATTACCCTAATTTGGCTATTTTAGGAAAAAATCGTGTTCTTTGTCAGGTAAATATCATGAATCTGGTTTATATACATTGCCTAATGGAGATAAATTTAATTAAACCCATCCCAAAAAATGAGGAAAACTGATCAGCTTTCAGCTAAAGCAGCCCCTCAGTGTCCTAGCTGAATTGCCAGTGGTGGCAGCTCGTGGGGACAGTGTTGTTTGTGTGGATGTCCCTTGTTCCCGAACACTGGGATGGGTAACTCAGCACTGCACAGGAGCTGAGCTGCACTGGAGGTGGGACACTGGCTTTGGTGGCCAGACTGCAAAAACCCCAACAGCTTTTGTGGCTGTGTGCCCTCCACAGCCATTCCCACCCCTGAGGAGGAAGGTGCTGACAAAAAGAGCAGGGAAAAGGGATGTAAAATGTGTTGCTGCATTGACACCGTGGGCCGGGCTTGGACCCCACTCTGTCCCTGGGGCTCCTGCTGTGCTCTGCCCTGACAGGTTTTGGGGACAACGCCTGTAAATGGGATGATGCACGATTATTGCATCTGCAATTCTCCTCCTCTGTCTGCTCCTGTAACCCTCCTTTTCCTCTCCACCCCGCAGGACTTCTCCCATATTTCGTCTGAGTTTCAGAACAGTGTTGGACCCCGTTCGCCTGGTGCCTCAAACCCTGCAGGAAGCACCGAGTGGGACAGCGACTACCCCAGCAGGGAGTGCGGGGTCAACCACTGCAGGCCAGTAGACAAAACAGAGCTCATTGCTAGTGCACATCTGGGCTGTGACAGTGAACAGCAGCTCAATGTCTGCCCTAAAATGTGCAGCCAGTCGTGGTCAGGGAAGTTCAAGGCTCCCTCATCTCTGTAGGCTCACTGAAGTGATGCTATGGAAGCAGGTAGCTTAAAAATCATGGATAAATTCTTTATTGGACATGAAAAGATTTCTTTTTTTTCTTTTTTTTTCTTTATTTCCATTCCATGGAAGGGTTAGACACATTTCCTTGTGGAGCAGTCCCCCTGGCAGAGTCCCTGGAGGTTTGAAAGCAGCCACGTCCCTAAGGCCAGGCCTCAATGTGGCCTTATGTACTTAAAAGAGTCTTATAAAAAAGTTGGAGAACAACTCATTTCAAAGGCAGATAGTGATAGGACAAGGGGGGAATGGCTTTAGACTGAAAGAGAAGAAATTTAGATTATATGTGAGGAAGAAATCCTTCCCTGTGAGGGTGGGGAGGCCCTGGCACAGGGTGCCCAGAGAAGCTGTGGCTGCCCCTGGATCCCTGGCAGTGTCCAAGGCCAGGCTGGACGGGGCTTGGAGCACCCTGGGATAGGGGAAGGTGTCCCTGCCCATGGCAGGGGGTGGATTGAGATGGGCTTTAAGGCCCCTTCCAACCCAAACCATTTTGTAATAAGGAATGTCCTTCTGTTCCTAAAGCAATTGCCCTTTATCACTGAGGCCACAGCCTCCCAGAACTGTCTCCACCAGCAGGTCCCTTATCATTCCTGGGAATTCACCCTGACAGTGCAACAAACCCTTAGTCCTCCCCAGAGCCACAGGATGCTCCATCCCCCTGCCCCATGCAGGAAAACCCCACAGACATCGGCACAGAGCTTCCCCTCATGCCCTCCAAGCTCTGGCATGAATGTGCTGGAATAAAGGTCCCTTCAGTGCTGCTTGAATTCCCCCAGAAATGAAACCATCAGAGCAGTCTGGGGAACGGGGAGGGTGTAGAAGCCATTTCCAGCCCCTGCCCGACCCACTGCTCTTGGCTCAGCCCCAATAGTTTGGAGACTCTGTTGTGCTCCATAGGACATTCCCAGGGCTCTCTGTGGGAGAAGCTTGGGAAGGAGGCTGGATACCATCAGAGTATTGATTTCCTTCAAGTGCTGGAACATGGTGCTTTCAGCAGAGATAATAACCAGCCTGCAGGCTTCTCAGAGCACGGCTCCTGTCTGTGCCAGCAGAGCACTTACAGCTGCTGGGCTGGGCACAGACTGTACAGACATTTATTTCTTCCAGGGAAATAAATAACTGGCTGGTCCATTAGAATATCCCTGCTGCCTGCCTGCCCTGGGGACATGGATGGGTCTGACCTTTGCATGCTCCTTCCTGAAGTCTCTGCAGACAGCCTGAAAGAAGGAACACGAGCAGGGCCTGGTTGTAAAAGTCACTTCACATGTTGTGGGCAAAATGCTAACGGTGTTTGGAGGGTTGTGGCACACGGATCCCAATTCCCAGAGGTGCTGGGCAGATCCCAGGGATGAACCCCCCTAGAAACAAGCATCGCTTCTCAAGGGGTCAGCTGGAAAAACATTTGATTCCCTCTGCAAATCCCACTGCCTGGGTCCCATGCAGAAAGCCCAGGGCACTCCAGAAACAGGTGAAACGTTCCCACAGCAGTGAGGATTGAGTTCTGTGTTGCTAAAACAAGCTCTGTGACATCTGGCTGGAGTGCCACACTGTAAGCAGAGGGCCCATGCAATTCATGATCAAAGCTCATGCATTTCATGCCTTTGTCACAGCAGAAATATCAAATTTCATGGGTTTATCACAGCTTTCTGGGGAAAAAAAAAGTCATTCTAAAACCAGACATTATGCAGGGACTTCCAGATAATTATTAGAGTAGATTATAGCAAGGAACTCAGATGGAGAGAGATCAGTCCTGCAGAGAGTGCTTAGTGCACTGAAAAATACCCTCGTGTCTGCCCAGGAAGGAGCCCATCCTGGGACTAAAGACACAGGAGCTGCTGGCAGCCAGTGCCCAAAGCTGGGTTGTTTTCATTTATTGCAAAGCCTGGTGTGCCAGCAGTGCCATCACCTCCTGCTTCTGCTGCCCTGGGATGTGCAGCCTCAGTTTCCCCTCTGCGTCACCCGGAGCATTCCCAGATATCTGTAGGGCTGCAGCTCCCTGTGTCTCAAGGTTGCTCACAAGCCAAGAAAAGAGATGATCTGGATCTCCTCATCCAGGGCAAGGAATGATGGGACAGGGGGGAACAGGTTCCCAGTGCCTGAGGGCAGGGTTGGATGGGATATTGGGAAGGAATTCCTCCCTGGGAGGGTGGGGAGGCCCTGGCACAGGGTGTCCAGAGCAGCTGTGGCTGCCTCTGGATCCCTGGCAGTGTCCAAGGCCAGGTTGGACATTGGGGCTTGGAGCAGCCTGGGACAGTGGAAGGTGCCCATGGGAGCAAGATGAGCTCTAAGGCCCATTCCCACCCACTCCACTCCGATTCCGTGACCTTCCTGACTCCCCTGCTTTCTCCAATGCCCTTTGTACTAATTTCCAGTTGACGTTCAGAGTTGTCCCTGGGCTCCTCCACAGCACCTTTTCATGAGCTTGGGTGGGTCCAACCATCAGCAGAGCTCGGCCACAGGAGGGATAAGGGAATGTCTCACCGGGTTTGATTCACCCGTGCTGCCCTAGGTGTATTTGGAAAGGCTCTGGATCATGCAATGGCCCATTTCAACCTCAGAAGTGCATTCGGCTTAATTGCAATTAAAGCAGCACTGTGAGGAGCAAAATGTGGCTGGAAAGAGAAGGGATTATTCCTTGATGAGACGTGACTCAGCTGCAGAGTCCCGGGTTCCTGGGAGAGAGGATCATCCCACCCTCCCCAGCACACAGGCTGGGTCATGATTTTTATTTCATCTCTAACCTTGATATTTCTTTAGCTTCCAACATCTGTTGGCACTGGGTTAGCTGGGGTAAAACCTCCCAAGCCTCATTTTCTTTTGTGTTTGTCACCCAGATAACTTCCGAAAAGCTGACAAGGGTGTCTTTCTCTCTGTCCTTCTCTGTCTAATAAGGGAAGTGCTGTAGGGATTTTTGTTTCCCAGCCTATCCTTGCTAGTTAAAATGTCATCAAATGACACTTCTTCCCTCATGCCCTGCAAATTCTGGGATCCTGTGAGCAGACACTCCTTAATTCACAACTCAGCCATGCTGGAGAGAGAGAGTTTTAAATGTTTCTTAGCTCCTGCTCTCCCTATTCTTAATGACTTTTTGCTTACTGACTTCCATCCAATTTTCTTGGCTCGTTCTGGGCTGAAGCCCAAGCTGTCCTAGATTGTGAGCAAAGACATGGGGAGCATTTCTCAGCTCCTGCTTGGTGTTTGACTATCACTTCCCACAAGCAACTGCAGCACACAATTTCAATGCTTTTTTGCCACCACGTCGCAAACTCCTTTCCCAGTCCCCTGTCTCCCTCACCTGACAGTCTGATTCTGGCACTTGCTCTTTCCCAGGCACTGAATTCCTCTGTTTCACAGTGACTTTCTCCAAGGGAGCTGCCTCACCTCTACCAGAGGTGCTGCTTGGTTTACAATCACAGGCAAATCTTTTCTTAATCCCTAATTAAATCTTAACTCCTCAAAGCACCTCCCTTGTTTTTTCTGCCTTGTTGTCCGATCACAACTCTTCCCACACCTTCTTCAGGGGTTGTGTCCTTTCCATCCTGAAACATTCTAGGATTCACCTTTGTCCCCTCACGTTTAGGTATTTTTGGGATAACGCTGAATTGGCTTCATCTTTCCACGTCCTTCCTGTCATTTGCAAGGCACGGATTAGGGTTTTTTTGTCTGCCATCCTTTAGCAACTTTTCTCCCCTCTTCCCACTCTCCTTTAGGCTAAAAGATGGGACACTGTCCACTGCACCTTGTCCAGGCACAAAAAGCCATGTACCGCCACTAGATCCAGACATTTATAACTCCCCTAATTCCTTCCAACAATGAAGTGATCCTCTCCAAAGGGGGGGAATTTTCCAAATCGGGAGCTAAATGAGCAAACACTATAAAAAGGCAAAGATAACCCATCACAACTGCACTTAGTTTGGATTCAATTATTTATGGTAATACTTCGTAATGAACTGGGAAATGTTCTGCAGTGCGTTGTGTAAAATTAATGAAGTTTTAGGACTGGAATACTTCGCTGCTGCTCAGTGGCATTAAATCTTTCCTGAGTGCAGGAGGGAAGACAGTGCATTTGAAATGCAGATTATAAAATGTGGAGATTAGCAAAGGGCGGGCTCTTGACTCTATCAGAAGACAGCTCTATCAACAACAGCCCTGCCTTGCTGTCTGCCCCTTCCCCGTTATTCCACTCACAAACACACCCACACCAGAACCTCCCAAGACTTTTAACCTTCTTCACCACTTTTTAAGGCCAAGATGTCTTTGTGGAGCCAGTGATGTTTCCATCATGTCTGTGCAGGTGATAAACCCCACTGAAAGTCCTGGATTTCAGAGCAAAACCTCCACAGATCATCAGCCAGGGGAGAGGGACTTCAGCCACTTCTCTGCCTACTGTGTCCTGAAATAAAAGAGCATCTGGGCTCCCTCTTTGGGCTCTCCTTATGCAGTGTCAGAATGAGCACATTTTATCCAAGAGCAGGTCTCTAAACCTTCATGGCTCACCCTCAGGTGTGGTGAAGCAGGGGATGGTGCCAGGGGCTGGTGCCAGGGGCTGGTGCCAGGCAGAGCATTCCAGCATTCTCCAGGTGGGATCTGCAGGGACACCCAGAGCTGACCCTGCCCTGCAGCCCCAGCAAGAGCAGCGATTAAGCCAGGGAGAAACTGATGTTGTAGCTCTTATAGTTGAAATTGAGGAAGAAATAAAATTGCACTCAGCTCTTACTCCTGGGGAGACCTTCTCACTGTCTACAACTACAGCCTGAAATTCAGGGTTAGAGTTAGGGTTACCCCCCAGGGTTAGGGCTAGGTCAGGGCTACCCCTTGAAAGAGGGTGCAGCCAGGTGGGGGTCAGTCTTTTCTTCCAGGTAACAAGGGACAGGACAAGAGGAAACAGCCTCCAGTTGTACCAGGGGAGGTTTAGATTGAGAATTTGGAAAAAATTTCTGCACGGAAAGAGTGGTCAAGCACTGGCAGAGCTGCCCAGGGCAGTGGCAGAGCCACCATCCCTGGGGGGGCTTTAAAAGCCGCGTGGATGTGACACTTGGGGACGTGGTTTGGTAGTGCTGGGAGAATGGCTGGACTTGTTCTTGGAGTGCTTTTCCAAACTAAAGGATCCTGCTGTGCCTCTGCCTGGTCCCTCTGTGTGCAGCCCCCTCCTGATGCCTTTTTCAGCCTAGAAACGAAACAACACACACTTTGGAGATAATATCAGTGTGGGAGGTGATAGAAAGGTGGAGCTTTATTGAAGGCCTTCAGGGGCATTTGTGGAAAAATGTCCACAAAAGCCCACCCCCCCCATGGGGGTGCACACAGCTTTATAAGTTTGGCAAATTAGCATAATTGACACAAAAGCACCAGTTAGGAGCACAAGGGGTGATGCAATTCCCCCCCTGGTTAAGCCCCTTCTCAGTCTTCCCCCCACCCTCACCTGGGACTGTGCTTTGCTGATGAAAATGTGTCTGAAGAGCTGTTTTTCCACCTTGGTAGCCAGGGAGAACTAAGGTAGGATATGGAACACGTTTTGTCTTCCTGCCTAGGGAAAGGACACGGAAAACCACTGGGGAAACTAGCCACTGATACAATAGGCTGCAAATAAATGTGTAAGGAATACAGAGAATATATAAAAGAACAGGTAAAAACCAAAACAGCAGCACCCTGAAAGCCACAGCGTGGGCACAGAGCGTGTGCCAGCTGTGCCAGCTGTGCCAGCGCCGCCCCAGCTCCCCCCCAGCCCCTTCCCTGCCCACCTCACACCTCTGCTTTCTCTTACAGCATGCTGCCAAGGGACAAGGCACTCTACCTCACCTAAGGCTCGGCATCCCTCTGGGAGGAGGCTCAGACGAAGGACACTTGAGAGGGTCTATCCTACAGCCCACGCGAGGAGGCACGAGCAGGTCAGACGGGCGGGACAGCTGCCACCTCACCTCGGCGCTGGCTTCGTTTCCAGGCTCTAAGAGCAGTTTTCTTTTTTTTTTTCCTTTTATTTTTGAACTCTAAATAAAAAAAAAAAAAAGTCTACTTTCCGTGGAAGCCCCCCCCACCCCACCAAAAATAAAACAACCCCACCTCGTAAATCGCAAAGAACAAAAAAATAAACGGAGAGAGAAAATTCAAATTTTAAAAAAAAACAACAAAAAAACAACAAAATAAGCGCAAAACCGACAAAAAAAATAACGAAATTAAACTAAGGACACCGTTTTTCTGCTTGCCATCAGCTTAGCTACAGACTATTTTCCTAGTGAACTGCTTTTAGACGCAGCATAAACCCAGGTCTGGTGTCCTGCAGCATTAGGCCAGCTCAGTAGGAGGATGCACTCTTTTGACTTGCTAACAGCACTAAACTTTGTGCAAGAAAATGTGAAGTTTGTGTGAATATTGTACATGCAAAGGCCTTGGACGGTCTGGCGAAAAAAAAAAATTACAAAAATAAATAAAAACTATTGCTAGGTAGGTGGGGGAGAGAGCAGAAGGCAAACTACGAGAGGACAAATGTGAAAGAGATCATGAAAATATAATTTGTTGGATAGTTGTAAGTAGTTTACTAAGTGTTTTAGAGCTGTGCTAAAGACATCTTTAAGATTTTTTTGTGAAAGAAATTAGTAGTTTACTTTATAGTAAAAGCATTTTATATTAATTGTAGCACATTTTTTAGTTATACATAGAAGGGAGATGTGTATAAAAAACCAACAAAAAAAGCCTGCCAAACTTGTTTCTATTATTTGTACAGCAAGAAATGGACAATTTATATCCATGTTGTATGGCATTATTATTTTTTTTCTGGCCATATGTCCATCTATTTAAAAAATTGCTGACAATGATTTTTGTCTATTTATGAAAAATTAGAGAGCATAATTACAGTTTCTCATAAGGTGCATTTTTGGGGTTGTTTTTTTTTTTATTTTTTATTTTGTTTGAGGGCGCTGCTCTGGCAGCACCTGGCACATTCGGTTCACAATGCTTATCTTACCTTTCTTTATAATAAAATGTATGAAAAGTAGAGCTGAAGCAGTCTCTCCTTATTCTGGGGGACACCCTGGAAGTGGCCCCTGCCTTGTCCTCCTCAGCTTTCCATCCCTCCCTCCTCTCCCATCACATTCCCATCTGCCCCAGCCTCTTCCCACTCTGCAATATCAGAGCCAGGTTTCTCCTAAATGTGCGATGATTAAAATAAGGGGAGAAAATGGAACATTATGAAAACCTTCCTCGAGTTATCAGAGCGAGGAGATGGGATTTACTCCAGGGAGAGCTGCTGAAACGTTAATTCTTCGTGTGTGTGGCAGGTAAGTGGCCTTGAGACTCTGAAACCGCAGGGAGGAGGTTTCCAGCCCTGGGAGAAGGTCTGGAAGGGATCATCACCGGGAGTTTTGGTGACGCCAGGTTTGTCCCCTCGTGGTTTGGGGTCTCCGAAGGACGGTGCCACCCATGATGTCCATTCCCCTGCACCCCAGGGCAGCCCCAGCTGGGTCACCTTCGGGTCCCTGTGACGGTGGGTTTGGAGCCCCTTGGAGGCCTCCACTGAGGAGGTTTGTGGGACAGCAGCGCAGGGAGCCACCGAAAGGTGACCTTGCCAATTTAGGAGGAACCGTGCAAAGCAATAACCACGTTTTTAACAACTTTCTGGCCACATCCCTGCCTTTCTGCAGGGCTGCCCTGCTGCCTCTGCTTCTCTCAGAGGGCCGGTGGCTGCTGTGGGCACCACGGGGGGCACAGTGACCCATCTCCAGCCTTAGGGATGTGGAGCCATGTCAGGAATGAAGGGCAGTTGGCTATTAGAGAGCCCGGAGCATTAATGAGAAATTGCGAGGCTTTCCAAACCACTTTAATCCCTACTAATCTCTAAATTTGCATGATGGCAGCTGTGCTTAAATGGTGTTCCAGCTGTTGGCTAATTGTCATGGACCTGGAATTGCTCCAGGGAAGCGACTGGGAGCTGAGCCTCCCATCCACCATCGCGGCTGGCTCGCAGAATCACAGATTCACAGCATGGTTTGGGCTGAGGGGACCTTGGAGCTCATCTCATTCCACCCCCTGCCATGGGCAGGGACACCTTCCACTGTCCCAGGCTGCTCCAAGCCCTGTCCGACCCCGTCTTGGGCACTTGCAGGGATCCAGGGGCAGCCACAGCTGCTCTGGACACCCTGTGCCAGGGCCTCCCCACCCTCACAAAGAACAATTCCTTCCCAATAAGCAACCTAAATTTCTTCTCTTTCAGTTTAAATCCATTCCCCCTGTCCTGTCACTATCTGCCTTTGCTGTTCTCCATCTTTATCAGCCTCTTCAAGTGCTGAAAGGATGCATCCAGTTCAACAAAGGGGTTCAGCTCCAGCCCTGAGGGTCAGGACCTGGGGCCCAGGGCCAGGCAGGGATGGTGTGGCTGGGGGAGCTTCCCCCTGCTCTGAACCCTGGGTCTGTTATTAACAGTAGTGGAAAATTCAGTAGGCGGGTCTCAAGAAGCCTCAGGGCAGGGTCAGCTCTACCCAAACCCTGTCTGTGTGCCTAACCTCCCTTTAAAAACCTTTAAATTCCAGGCAGATAACCTAAATCTCTCTCCCTACAAAGCAAATCCCTCGCTTTTGAACACAGGGAAGAATTTATTGCTTTCCCTGTTGCGGTAATTTTTTCCATATTTGAAGGAGGATATTGGCTCCCCTCTACCTCCTCTCCACCTGCCCCAGCAGTCGCAAAGGCAGAGGTGGTGTTCTGGAGCAGGAGGAGCTGTGGAGCTCCCAATTTTAGTCAAAGAGCACCAATTGGACCCTCAAAAGGCTCTGGAACAGCTTTGGGGCCGGGGGCTGGCAGGGCAGGGGGGCAGGACCAAGGCAGGCATTCCCAGACTTGGGGCTAATGATGGAGAGGGATGTTTAGAGGCAGGAGCAGGGAGAGCCCTGGCTAATTGACTTTGGTTTATGAGCACATAATTAGCAGTGCTGCAGGATGTAATAGGGGGTTTAACAAACCTCAGCAGCAGCATCTCCGTGGTGTTAACCCTTCGAGCACAGCCCCAGGTGGGTGCCTCTGGCCAGCCATGCCTGGCTCCCACAGAGACGGGGAATATCCATCACTGCCCCATCAGGACACAGCCTCCCACGCAGCCAGGATGTGTGGAAAGGGTCTGTGGATTCTCTGTGGCACCACCCTGAGCTGTGCCCGTGGCACAGGGCCACGAATGCCCCAGTAGCACTGGGAGGACGCTTTGTCTCTGTTACATCTGTGTTATCATCATTGAGGTGATGGAGTGGAAGGGAAAACAGCCCTGACAAGCAATATTGAGAGCTTTACACAAGAAGGATCAAAGGAAAGGACTTCATCTGACAAATCCCAGGTCCCTGACAGCTGCAGCATGTGCTGGGAGCAGGGGCCTTGTGCCAGCCTTGGTGAGGTCCTGGTCCCCACCGAGAGCAGACTTGAACCTTGGCAAGTGTCCCTGTTCCCAAAGGTGCTGTTCCCAAAGGTCCTGGAGCCCAGATGCAGAGTGAGTCCATGGTGAAGGAAATGAGTTGCAGCCCTGGGACCCAGCTCTGGGCACAGACCCCACGGGCAGCACCAGGACCCTCAGGCTGGGCAGTGCCAGGCAGAGGTTGGATGTCAGACCCAGCAGGGGCTGCACAGCACCTCCAGCTCCTCTCCCCAGACACCTTCTGGGTGCTTCACCAGGGTGGTGGCCACCATGATACCCTGTCACACTGCCACCGTGGCATGGCCCAGCCCACAGGTGCAAGCACACGATCATAGAACCACAGAATGATGTGGGATGGAAGGGACCTTAAAGATCATCTCATTTCCCCCCCTGCCACGGGCAGGGACACCTTCCACTGTCCCAGGCTGCTCCAAGCCCCATCCAACCTGGCCTTGGGCACTTCCAGGGATCCAGGGGAAGCCACAGCTTCTCTGGGCACCCTGTGCCAGGGCCTCCCCACCCTCACAGGGAGGAATTTCTTCCTAAAATATAATCTAAATTAGTTTTCCCTCTTTCAGTTTGATCCCATCCCCCTTGTCCTGTCCCTACAGTTCCTGAGGAAGAGTCGCTCTCCTGCTTCCCTGCAGACCCTTCACACACTGGGAAGGTGCTGGGAGGCCTCCACCCAACCTTCTTTCCAGGCCTCAACAGCCCCGACTTTCCCAGCCTGTCTCCAGAGGGGAGGTGCTCCAGTGCCCTCAGCAGCTCTGTGGCCTCCTCTGGACTTGCTCCAACAGTTTCACATCCTCCTTCTGTTGCAGGCATCCGAGCTGTACCCAGCACTCCAGGTGAGCTCCTTGCTGCATGGCACAAGGGTTGGGATGTGAACCTCCTCAGCAGGACCAGCTGTGCTCCACCTGCCCTCTGCCCACCACTGTCCCCAGGGGGTGGAAAGGCTCTGCCCACCAAGCAAACTTGCCATGAGGCACCTTTGCCATCTTTCTGCAGACTGAAGAGCCCAAACAAGAGCCCGTGTCTCACAGGGATGGAGCACAGCCAGTTTGCTTCCATCCCATGTGCTCCACCCTGCAGCGGGAGGTCTGTGAGTCCAAGCCCCAAAAACTCAGCATCCCCTTGGCAGCTCATCACACAGTGCAGGCAAAATGATCAGTTCGAATGATGGTTTTTGAAGAGGAAGAGAGGACTAACAACTCCTCTGGATGAAATACTGTGCTGGTCAGAAGGGTAATTTAGAGTCAGAGTTGAGATCAGATGTTTTATCACTGTCTCCTCAACTCTTCTTGACTTTCAACTGCGATTTGATAAATCAGCATAATACCTGGCACAGTAATTGCTGGAGATTTCATTCCTCTCGGGGTTACTTTATTACACTGCAAGCGCATTAGAGAGCTTTCTGTTGCTCTCCCGTTATTATCGTGGGGACAAGGGTCAAACAAAGCGGGACTTGGTAGGTGGTTTTTTGCAGATGATACTGGTGAGCTCGTTCCAGGTGTTTGTGCAGCTGAGTGCCTTCAGCAGTGCCCAGCCTGTCCCTCTCTGCACCTCCATGGCTCCCTGCTTTGCTCTTTTCCCTGTGCTTCTGCTCCCATCACGGCTCCAAGGCAGCAAAATCTGGGAACACGCCGGAAGCCTCACCCAGAGACGGCAGAAAGGACCGGGAGATGCTGCAGTGCTATCCCTCCTCGTGGCTCTTAAGGTCAGCCAGGTGGGGCACCTGCAGCTGCCTGAAGTCACTGCTCAGTCACAGAGGTGAAATGCAATTCCTCAGCCTGAGATCCCATTAAAATTTTATGATGAATGAAGCGTCTTGCACTGCGAGTCTGTGGGAGAGAGTAACACTTCTACTGCTCTTCAATATGTAATTAATGCACATTTCATTGCTTCCCAGATGAATTTTTGGTCACGGGAGGTGGCTGTGACTATAAAATGACGCTCACTTTAGATGGGATGCAGACCAAAGGTCTTGCGCAAAGCCGAGAGAGCCGTGCGTGCCCGGGGCCGTCCATCTCCCACGGAGCTGCTGCTTGTGAAGGGAAGGCAGATGGAAAATGTGGATCCATCTGTCCTAGAGGGTCTTCTGGAGCTCGATGTGACTTCATCCTCCTCTTACATACCCCTGTCCCACGGCTGGGCATCCCTGCCCACGGTGCCATCGGGACACCCTTCAGCCAAGCAGCTGTTCCAAAACCGGGTTCCTTCAGCTCCTCAGCCCTTCCTGTGGCTCCCGACAAAGGGGGAAGTTAAAAATGCCACCTATTAGCAACAAACGAGCTGAAAATCCTGTTGGTTGCTGAGAAATTCCCAGGCAAAACCAGCGATTCCCCTCTGGATTCCCTCCTGGTCACCCACAGGCTGCTCACAGCTCACTGTAGTACATCTGGGGGCTGTAGGTGCCTCCATCCCCCATTTAATCCTGTGCTTCGGCCCCGTGGGGAGCAGCAGGACAATTGGATGCACCCTGCATCTGATGGGAGCAAAAGGGAGCAAGGAAGACTGGCTGGAGAGAGCCACGTGGGCTTCCAGATCCACCCCAAGAGCTTCATCCCCCATCCCTTTGGGCTCCGTGCAGCGGGAATCTGGGAGCTGGATGTCAAAGGGCAGACTGCCTCTCTCCATCCCCTTGGGTACATGCAGCATGCAATCATTTCAGTTTCCTGAATAGGAGCTTGTAACTCCCACAATCAAAAGGAGGCCTGGAAGAAGTCCCAGGGATTTGGGATTTCTCCAGGAGACAGACCGGCTTGGGGGAAGTTAGCAGAGAAACAGGATAAAGGCATTTCAGAACATATTGAACCTTTTTTTTCCCTCTTTCTGGAGTGCACAGACTGTCAGAACAGGAGATACCATCTCCAGAAGCACTACACTGCAAGGAGCTTTATTGGCTTGGAGCACAGTTTATACTAAATTTTTTCTCAAGCAATTTACACAAAATATTTCTGTAGTTATGCAGGGGAGTTTTTATAATTAGAGCTTTATTTGAGTGCTTTAATTGTGGCTGGTCTTTTGAGTAGTCCTACCCTTTAGGAAGCTCATCCTGTCTCCCACTCACCTCAGTGAACGTGGGATACAGAGGGGAAAAGGCCACAGGCACTCCCCCAGTTTTGCTATCAGCACTCTGGAAATGGCCCATGGGGAGGCTCTTCCCGCTTCTAAAATTATCCGAGGAAAAAGGTGGGACAGGATGGGTTTGAAGGCCTTTTCCACCCTCAAATCTCATCTCCTGGGAGTTCCTCGTTCCACCTCTCTCACTGAGCCTTGTGAAGCACCACGGCTTGGCTGCCACCTCTGGGCAGAGCCCGCCTGCGAAGCCAGGATGGAGTAATTAAGCAAGTCACACTAATTGCCCTGACAATGGGCAAAATGAGTTTCAGCCCTCAGATTGTCACCCAGGTGGGCAAGTCCCAGCTTTCCTCCTGGAGCTGCAGCAGTGCCCACAGGGACTGTCCCCTTCTCTGGAAATCAGAGGGAAATACAAGCCAGCCACAAAAAAAAAAACCCTAAATTTTTGAGGGTGTTTCTACCGAAACACCAGGAGCACTCAGGGCTTTTCTCAGTACTCAGTAATTCCACTGGAGACATTCCCAAAGTCTATACCAGGTCTGGGTTCCAATTATCCAGAGGAAAAACCAGCTAAATATCTTATTTTGAATAACTGAAAAGCAATCTAAAGTCGTGTTGCAAAACAAATGCACAATTCCCATTTTACAGATTAGAAAAATTTGATTTCTTGACACACCCCACCCCCCCAGCAAGTCAAACTCTCAATCAAAAGTTTCATATTTTTATGTTGGTTACTTTTTTTCCTTTGACCCCTTCATAACACTGAATGCATTACAGCAAGAAATGCCTAAGAATTGATTTCTTTTCTTTCCTCTGCACTGAAATGTCTCAACACTTCACTTTTTCCCTTTCAAGTTGCCATTTTTACACAGTTTCAGGCATTATTTAGAGCTATAGAGTTGAAAAGACTCAGAAACCTGGAGAGAGTACGTCTCCTCTTCCCTATAAACATTTGCCATCCATCCCTTTGTATTTTCATTTTTGGCACAGAGGAAGAGAGCAACGAGAGAGAGCGAAGGCAGCAACTGGAGACATGAATAATGTCTTCTTTCTCAAAACCCAAAATGAAAGGAATACAGAATGAGACATAAACTCTAAATTTTTTTCTTTCATCTAGGAATTTCCCATGAAAAGATAATAATGCACCTCCACTGCATCCTTCTTTTCAGCTCCTCCAACCCACAGATCCCTGGCAGAAAGGCAGGGGGATATTGAGCCTCCCAGGGCAGTGACCAAAACCCTTTTGGGGGGGTCTCTTGATCTGGGTTTGCACAGACATCAGCACCCCGGAGGTCTGGGCTCTGCAAGAGGCTCCAGGTAGGGCAGCCACGCAAATAATCAGTCCAGCTCTTGGAGGGTGGAGTGAGCACAAAATGGGTCATTTCTTCCGTGCTTGGATGTTCTCCTCGGGGACACTTTGCTGCATTAGAGTGAACTGTGGAGCATTTCCTTTTGGAGGTGGAAACAGCCAGATTCTGCTGGATGTCAGAGCTGAAAGATGTGTTCCTGAAGGGTTTAGAACAGGCATGGAACGGTTTGGGTTGGAAGGGACTTTAAAATTCAGCTCATTCCAGCCCCTGTCAAGGGCAGGGACACCTTCCACTGTCCCAGGTTGCTCCAAGCCCTGTCCAACCTGGCCTTGGACACTTCCAAGGATGGGGCAGCCGTCCTGTGCCAGTGAACACCCTCTGAGTAAAGAATTTCCTCCTAACTCCTAACCCAAATCTCCCCTCCTTTACTTTAAAACTCTTCTCCCTTCTCCTGTCACTGCCTGCTGGTGTAAAGCTGCTCTCCCTCTTTTCCATAAGCCCTCTTCAAGGCTGCAAGAAGGTGTCCCCAGAGTCTTCTCTGCTCCACGCTGAGCAACTCCAGCCTGTCTTTGTAGGACCATCAATAAAAGCAAGGGAGGGTTTTATCAAAGTGCCCCAGAAGGAACAGCTGATCCTTAGTGCTTCTGGAGGGCTTAGATCAAGCCAGCTTTATGTTGTAGCATGATAAGGTGGTTTTTAACTCTGTTTTTTAAACCACCAGGCAGGTTTATTCACCTGCTCACGGAGCAGGCCAGCCCGTGATCACACTCAACCCCCCAAAGCACACTTGGTGTTTGAGGGTGTCTGGACTTGGTTTCATGGCAGTTCTGGGCCCTGGAACTGAGCACTGCCCAGCATCAGCTCATCCCAGCACACAGAGCAGGGCACGGCAGCAGGTGCTGTTTGGCATCGGTGCTGGTGGAGCACTCACCAGAGCTGAGCTCTGCAGCTCCCCTGGGCATCTCTGCACAACGCTTGAGGAAAACCAGTTTGTTTGGGGAGCAGAAGGGGTTTGCCTTGGCAAACTGGCAGCAGGGCTGACAGCTCCCTTCAATTCCGTGTTGCCAGGAGGGGGCTGGTGTGGTGATGGTGCCACATGAGGGTTAAAAAGGGCTTAAAGACACTCCTGGACAGCAGCCCCACAACCCAGGGTGAGAGGAACGGAGGCATTCCCACACCCGTGCTTGGCACTGCTGGTGGGGGGCATGGGGAGGGGACTGCAGGACACAGCCAGGCCCACGGCCAGGCTCCCCAAAACAGCATCACCCAGCCCTGCTCCTGGAGACACAGCCCATGGCCCTGACCCCACACAGCTGCAGAGAGCTCCAGTGGCACTCCAAGCTCCTTGGCAGCCCTGCCTTGTCTTATCAGGCCCTAAGTGTTTGCCCTAAGATAACCTCCGAGAACCAAATCCCATTAAGTGCTGCTTGTCTGGGGAAACTGGCCTGACCTTGCCAGGTGCCTCCGTTTCAGAGGTGCAAGGGAAGAGTTTGGCTGTGAAAAACCAACGTGAGTGAAGGTTTTCCTCAAAGCTGGGTGATGCAGAGCTCAGCTGGCAGTTCCTGGAGAGCCACGGGAGCCTTCTGTTCCTGCAGCTTTCCACCATTCCTCCTAATTATGATGTTTTGGGCATGAAATCTGCTTTGGAGTTTCAAGCAGCAGTGAGTATCATCTCCTGCCAGCAGGACACTGAACCCACGGTGGGCTCAGCAGGGCAGGGCTGGGGGTCGTGGGGCAGGGCTGTCCCAGGAGCTTTGGGGCACACAGCCCACACGGTCACCAGATGTTTTATCCCCACGTCTCTTCCTCGCTCGTGGTGGGGCAGAGGGACATTTCATAGCCCCATTAGTGCATGTGGAGAGACCTCAGAGCACCTGGTGTGACCACAGCAGGGTTTGTTGTGTATTTATAGAACCATATCACAGGATCACAAAAGGGTTTGGGTTGGAAGGGACCGTGAAGCTCATCCAGCCCCAGCCCCTGCCACGGGCAGGGACACCTTCCACTGTCTCAGGTTGCTCCAAGCCCTGTCCAGCACAAGAGTGACCATCCCTGTCTGGTGGCTGTCCAGGACTCAGTAACTTGTGTCTTGGGGCTGGGAGAGCAGAGCATGAGCAGCTGTGCTAAACCACATCTGTGCAAAACACGGCTGCAACAGTCACAGCACCAAGCCTGGGAGATGCATTTAGCTCTTTTTTGTTGGCCTTGTCTCTATGAAAACCCTGAGGGGTTTGTGAGGCTCCTGTTGGTGCTCTTCTTTCCACCCAGGGTGGAGAGAGACCAGAAGAACACAAAGAGAAAATGCTTTGGACATGTGTGAGAACTGCAAATGTCCCATCCCTGGAAGTGCCCAAGGCCAGGTTGGACAGGGCTTGGAGCAACCTGGTCTGGCAGAAGGTGTCCCTGCCTGTGGCAGGGGGAGGAATGAGATGAGCTTTAACGTTCCTTTCAACCCAAACCATTCCAGAGCTGGATCAGAGGTGGCCCAACAACAGCTGGAGGAGAGACGAGACTTTCAGACCCTTGAAAAAAAGCTCTTTGCTAAAACAAGTGCTGGTGAGAAAGCAGAGGAGCCCCACGCCGCAGGTCCCCCAGTGAGGGACACGATGGAACAGAGGAGGCTGGACAGGGCCAGGGGCTGAGGCCAGCCAGCAGCCGAGGGGAGCGGCCCAGCCCCGGTTATGCAAGCGGCAGGACAGAGGTTTCCGGTGGTATTTCGGGGTGCCCAAGGCGCAGGGTCCACCTCCCCCCGCAGACCTTTGCACCCCCAGCCTCGCTGCTCGGCTCACGGCGTTGCGGTCTGAGGCAATGCAGGAAGGATGTAGGTGTTTGCAAGAAGAGAGAGGAGGAGGAGGGGGAAGGGAGGCTCCTCAGGCACGGCTCCGCCGGCATCGCGTGCTCAGAGCTGCTCACCCACGCACTCTATTAAAGGTGGTGACATTAATTCGGGGCAGAACAGAGCAGAAAAGGGTCAGGTTCCCACCAGCGCTGGACTGGGAGGGGCGGAGATGCTCTCCTGAGAGCCCTCAGCCGTGGGTGATGGGCATCCTCATAGCAACCCCGGTTCCTCTGCTGATGGAGATGAGCTGGGAATGCAGGATGGAACTGGGGATGACTCTGTCACTGTAATTAAACAGCTGGGAGCAGGATGAGGTGCAGGTTGCCCCCAGCCCACAACCCAAGGGCTGCAGGAGGCCCAGCAGTGTGCAGAGAGCGTGGGCAAGAGGCTGACACGAGCCCACGTGCTGCAGGTCAGCCCCCACGCACTTGCCGTGGAATTTTGGATGAGCAAAGGGATGGACCTGGCTCGTGCAGCCCACACAGGCCCCAGGGAACTGTGTCTGCCCCACACTGGGCACTCTGGGAGGAGTGGCAGAAAGTGAAGAGCAGACAGAAGTGAGCACTGCACCTCAGCTGGTAACAGGGAACAGCACAGGAACAGCAGCAAATGGGTCTGAGCCAGGAGCATTCTGGTCAAACCCTGCATTTCCCATCCACAGCGAGTTCTGACATCCCTCCCAAAGCAGAACTGTGCTGCTTTCAGCTGGGATAGAGCGAATTTTCTTCCCAGTAGCTGGTCAGGGCTGTGTTTTGGGTTCAGGATGAGAATAACGCTGATAACACACTGATGTTTCAGCTGGGATAGAGCGAATTTTCTTCCCAGTAGCTGGTCAGGGCTGTGTTTTGGGTTCAGGATGAGAATAACGCTGATAACACACTGATGTTTCAGCTGTTGCTAAGGAGTGCTTATCCTAAATCAAGGACTCTGCAGTGTCTCGTGCTCTGCCAGCCAGCAGGAGAAACCGTGAGGGAGCATGGCCAGGACAGCTGATCCCCAGTGACCAGAGGGATATTCCACACCACAGACCATCAGGCCCAGTACAGAAACTGGGGAGGGACTGGCCAGGAGGGGCTATCACTGCTGGGGAATGGGCTGGACATCGGTCCCTGGGTGGCGAGTGACTGTACTGGGCACCACTTGTCTTCCTTGGGGTTTATTCCTCTCTCTGTTTTCGTTATTTCCCTTTTAATTGCTGTTGTTGTTCTTGTATTATTATTTTACTTTATTTCAATTATTAAACTCTTTTTATCTCAACCCCTGGGTGTTTTATTTCTCTGGTTGCCCTCCCCATTGTGGGGAAATAAGCGAGCAGCTGTGTGGTGCTGAGTTCCCAGCTGGGGTTAAACCACAACAAGAATAAAGCCAAATATTTGGGGTTGTATATTTCGTGTACAACATTTCCCTTTAACAAGAAACCACACCAGGCCGGAGTTATTTTGAAAACTTAACTTTGGAAAAGTACTGAACTGCTTTGTGGAAAGACATCCTCATTTTAAAAGTATTTTATGGCATTGGCACTTTGTTGTGAGTCTAAAGTTGGGCTTGTAGCAAGACAGCAACAAAGGAGCAAATGAGTAATTTTTTTTCCAAGGAAACCCTTCTGGGCTTCACAGGCCGCTGCAGCTGACCTCCAAAGTGCCAGGCACCCCATGCAGGCAACCCCCCTGCCTGGCAAAGCTGAACCCAATAGGATTTTCTGCGCGGGGTTTTGTGCCAGTCCCAGCCCTACAGCAGCATCACGGCACCAGCCGTGGGATACCTGCAGTGCCTGGGGCCAACACACAGCCCCTGAGACCGGGGGGCAGCTCAGCTCTGCCTCAGCACCCCGGGGTGCTGCTGAGGGCCCCTGCCACCGGGAAGGGAGCTGGCAGTGATCCAGAGTGGGATCTGAAAGGTGCACCGCTGCTTCGGTGACAGGAAAGCTGCTCTCTCGAGCGGCGTTATCTCATCTATTTTGCAAATACAAATGTGATAGAAATCTGCAAAATAAGGAATATGCATTAACTTCTGAAAAGTTTTGACTACATATCATTATCTGTAATTTCACTGCTTTGATTTGCATATTCATAAAAGAAACATGCAGCTCGAATGTGTCAAAGGCTTTCAGATGAGCACGAACAAAACCAGCAGACTTGCAGGCTCAGTGCTGAAGTAATTGCCAAGGCACCTTCGCTTTCCCTGGTGTCAGGGTGGTTTTGTGTCCCTGGGCTGGCAAAGCCCTTCCTTGGTCCTGCTTGGGTGAGCTCAGCCCCGGGATGTGAGGAAGAGCTTTGGTGCTGGTACCCACACCAGCCTGGTGCTGGTACCCACAGCAAGGGGAACTCTGCTGGAGGGCACAGGGGCCACAGGCACCAGCAAAATGGCTCAGAGGCTTTCCAGCCTGGATGCTGTTTGCCCAGAGCAGCTGGGGCTGCCCCTGGATCCCTGGCAGTGTCCAAGGCCAGGCTGGACGGGGCTTGGAGCAGCCTGGGACAGTGGAAGGTGTCCCTGCCCATGGTGAGGGTTGGAACGAGATGAGCTTTAAGGTCCCTTCCAACCCAAACCATTCCACGACTCTGTGCTGTTTTTCTGGCCATGAGGTGATGGGAGATGCCGGGTGGGTGAGCTGAGCCCAACAAGGTCTGGGTGCTAGGGTTGGCCATGCCTCTCCCCACCTCTGTCTGCGGGCACCTTCAGGGGACTTGTGCGTCCCTGATTTTTCAGCCGTGTGACAAAACCAAGCAAACCCGGAGCTGCTGTCCCTGCAGGCAGCGGGGAGGTGGCAGCACCTGTAGCACAGCTGATAAGGAGGTGATAAAAAGTCCAGGTGACTCGGCTTTTAACTTCTTTCCATGCTTTTAAGCCGCTGAGTAGGTGAAGCCACTGCAACTGCCACTGCAGCCAGCCACACTTTGTGCCGCTGTTCTCGGTATCACTGACGAGATTCCAGGGCTTTTGGGGCACCTGTGGCTCTTATCTAAGTTTTTCAATCTTTATAACACCTGTGCCACACTCTTCCCTTCCTTTTCCTTATCCCCTCCATTCACAGAAGGAAGAACTCACAGAGGTGGGGTCCCTGGGGAGATGCAGCACCCAGGAGCACCCAGGATCCCACCCAGCCACTCGTACCCAGCAGCACCCACTGGCTCAGAGATTGTCGAGACGCTGGAGCAATGCCAGTTGCTGTCGAAGGAAAGCAGGTGTGGCAGCAGGAAAAGGGGAAAATGCTATTTTCCAATTTCCCTCTGACATTTTTTCAGGCGGGGAGCAGTGGGTTTTTTTAACAATTGAGAGCAAAGCAGAGCTGACAGGCTCAAATACACCCTGGCCTTCAAGGTTGGTTTGGGTGGAGAGTGTGAATTTTCGCTTACAGAAATAAAATGTTCTGGTTTTGAAAGCTTAACCCTTCCCCCCTCCCAACCACCAGAGAGTTAACCCTCAGCTTGGGACTGAAACGTTCTGACACCAAAGCATCTCTTGTCCTAAAGGCATCCCAGGTCTGGAGGGAAGTCCAGACTCTGGCATCACTTCAGGGAAGCCCTCCTGTCACCCCCATCACACTGCAGCCTCCCTGGCACAGGGACAGGATCCTGTCACAACTGGGGAAGCCAGTCAGCAGCCCCAGGAGCAGCTGGTACCCCAAAATCAGCACCTGGGGGCAAAAAGGTTCCCAGAGCCTGCAGAGTTGAGCCCTGCAAGGGGAAAGGGCTGAGCTGGACCTGCCCCACTCCAGCTGCAGAGGCTGAACCCATCCCTGAGCACGGGCTGCTGGTCCCTCTGCCTTACAGGGCTCGGCACTTTCTTTCTCCACGCAGCTGCAAAGTCCCTCCTCTGGCCAGAGGCCACTCACTTATGGGGGGCAAAAAGGGAGCCTTTGCTTTTAAAGAGAAGGCCGAAAATGGAAACGCTGCACGCTCAGAAAGCAAAACCAAGCAGCCAGAACTCAAGAAGTGTGACTGTAAACACAGGCTTTTCTGGTCATTCACACAAAGGGTGTCACAAATGAGGATTTCTGAACATTCATCAACTCCAGGATACCAAGCTCTGCCTAAAACTGTTGGTTCCAGGGCCTGGAGGGTCATTGAGCAGTGAGAATCTGGGCCCAGGGATGTGCCCAATGCAGTGGGGCTGACCTGGATACAGCTGGGCTTCCCTCAGCTGCAAGAAGGAAATTGAGGGGTTGGAGAGTGTCCAGGAAAGGGAACGGAGCTGGGGACTGGGCTGGAGCACCAGGAGAGGCTGAGGGAGCTGGGAAAGGGGCTCAGCCTGGAGAAAAGGAGGCTCAGGGGGGCCCTTGTGGCTCTGCACAAGTCCCTGACAGGAGGGGGCAGCCGGGGGGGGTCGGGCTCTGCTCCCAGGGAACAGGGACAGGAGGAGAGGGAACGGCCCCAGGCTGGGCCAGGGGAGGTTTAGATTGGATATTAGGGAATATTTCTTCCCTGAAAGGGTGATCAGGCATTGGAACAGCTGCCCAGGACAGTGGTGGAGTCCCCATCCCTGGAGGGGTTCAGAAGATGTGTGGATGTGGCCCTTGGGGACATGGGTTGGTGGTGAACACGGTCCTGCTGGGTTAATGGTTGGACTGGGTGATCTTGGAGGGCTTTTCCCACCCGGGTGACTCCCATGGCTGTAGGATGCAGTGGGGCTGCAGCAGGCAGGATGGGCTACAGGGGCACACCCACAGCTAAAATCTGCCCTCTCTGTCCCACTGTCCTGTTGGACTCCTGTCCTACTCAGCAGCACAGGGTCACCTTCCTCAACACCAGCTGCTCTTGTCCCCCTTCTCCCACGTTCTATCTTGACCTCTCCACCTCCTTTGACCCTTCCTCTAAGCACCCCACAAGTCCTGGACAACCCCCAGGTTCCCTCATTCAGCCCCAAATTCCCATGAGAAGAACCCTTCACCCACTCCTTCCTTTTCTTGTGTCCCTGGTGAGCAGCTCCTCCATGGGACCCCACGGTGACAGTGGCTTCCTTGCCACCCCTGGTAGTCCAAGAGCACAAATCCGGCCAGGTATCACATCCAGGTCCTTCAAGTCTGATCTCTGTGTCTATTTTGGCCACTAACCTGTTTTCCTTACAAACAATCACATGTGACATTTTGCAAGAAATTGCAAAGAAAAGAATTCAAAACCTTTTGTTAAAATGAACTATTTCCTTCAAATGAAAGAGTGGTGTTTTCATTGAACTTTTCAGCAGCAGAGGGAGGGGGAAAAAAAGCACATTCAAGAGCTTTTGAAACCAAGAAAGTTCATATTAAAGCAGCAAACAGACCAGGGACTGGGAAGTGGCATCAGCTGAACACCAACCTCCCCTCCATGGGCCCATCCCAAGAGCTCTGAAGGCAAAGGTAAAGATTTGCTGTGTAGCTACATCCACCCCTGCAAGCCAAGGGCTTGGGCAGCCAGTGCCCCCCATTCCTGCCTGAAACCAGCATTCCTGGGAGCACTTTTCAGCTATTTTTGCTGGTCTTTGTGTTCTCCGAAGCTGCTTGAGCCTCCAGTACTTCCATGCAGGGATGCAGTTCACGCAGCAGAAGGACCTGGTCCAGCTGGCAGTGGGAACAATGCAAATTGTCGTTTTAAAAATAATTTCCAATTTATTCCCTTCCCCGCGCGGCTCAGATGGGAGCTAAATTGATTTTTTTACACTGCCTTCATTTAATGTACACAGCTCTCTCTGCATCACTGGAAGGAACCTATGAAAATCAGTTAAATAAACACATCTGTGCTCAGAGCCCCGGAAACACGGAGTGGGCGACTCCCAGGGGAAACCAGAGGGGTTGGCAGAGCCCAGGAACAGAGCTCCCAGCTATGGAGGATATCACACCCAGAGGAAGTGATCATCCTAACCCCAATCACCCCCAGGGATGGGATTCACTCTGCTGAGACCCCACCTGCAGGGCTGCCTCCAGCTCTGGGGTCCCCAGCAGGAGAAGGACATGGAACTGTTGGAGCAAGTCCAGAGGAGGCCATGAAGTTGATTAGAGGGATTACTACAAAGAAAGGCTGAGACAATGGGGGTTGTTCAGCCTGAAAAAGAGAAGGTTTTGGGGTAACCTAATTGTGGCCTTCCAGTTCCTGAAGGGAGCCCACAAAAAACAGGGAGAGAAACACTTGAGAAGGGCCTGCAGTGACAGGATGAGAGGGAATGGCTTCCCACTGACAGAGAGTGGGTTTAGACTGGATGTTAAGAAGAAATTCTTTACTCAGAGGGTGGGGAGGCCCTGGCACAGGGTGCCCAGAGAAACTGTGGCTGCCTCCGGATCCCTGGAAGTGTCCAAGGCCAGGCTGGACGGGGCTGATGAGTGTCCTCAGAGCTCTGAGAGTTCTCTTGGAGGAGCAAAATGCCTGGAACTGCTCCCATGGCCCTGGGGAATCAGAGCTTTCGACCAAAGGTTTCAGCCAAAGGCTTATGGACTTTTCTGCTTGGAGAAACACAAGGACACTGTCCCCGTGGGTGCCAACCTCATGGCTCAGTGCAAGGCACTGTAAGGGCTCTGTGCCCCAGGATCAGGCATCTCCTGGGTTAATGGTTGGACTGGGTGATCTTGGAGGGCTTTTCCCACCCGGGTGACTCCAGGGCTGTAGGGTGCAGCGGGGCTGCAGCAGGCAGGATGGGCTACAGGGGCACACCCACAGCTAAAATCTGCCCTCTCTGTCCCACTGTCCTGTTGGACTCCTGTCCTACTCAGCAGCACAGGATCACCTTCCTCAACACCAGCTGCTCTTGTCCCCCTTCTCCCACGTTCTATCTTGACCTCTCCACCTCCTTTGACCCTTCCTCTAAGCACCCCACAAGTCCTGGACAACCCCCAGGTTCCCTCATTCAGCCCCAAATTCCCATGAGAAGAACCCTTCACCCACTCCTTCCTTTTCTTGTGTCCCTGGTGAGCAGCTCCTCCATGGGACCCCACGGTGACAGGGACAAGCATCCCCTGAGGGTGAAGGGAAGGGAGAAGGATGATCTGGGTGGTTGTGGTGACAGCATGGCTTGAAAGAAGGTCCATCAGCTCCAGCTCCGGGGATGGGGCTGTCCAGAGACCGTGCAGCCTCCAGGGGAGCTGGAACAGCAGAAACACCACTCTGAAGTGGAAATCACCCCTGGATTTGCCCCCTCGGATCTCCAGGAGTTATACAGGCAATGATGGATGTTTGAAGGGAGTTGGGCAGAGCACAAAACTTCCTTTTTGGGGCCTGTTTTCCACACTGACTCTAAGTGTTTGTTGGATGAAGACCACGCTCCCGGAGGTATGGACCTAATGGATCTCAAGGAGCCACCATCTCTTTGCTGATGGCTCATAAAGCTCAGCTATTCAACCATCAGGAAAACATGAACAGAGGCTTCATAAAGGCATATTTCCAATATACAAAAAAATTAATGAATTTGTCTGGTATCCTGCCTGCAAGATACATTAATTTTGATAGACAGCACTCAAGGCTTTAAGAGCCAGTGCTGCAGAGGGTGGACAGAATGAAAGCAAAGGAGAGTAAACAGAGGAGAGATTTCTAAGTGCCCATGACATTTGTTCAAATACTTTATTTCAATCAGCTTAAAAGGGAAACATAAAGCTGAGCTTGCTCCTAGGAAAGGGAATGAAATTGAAAACCAAGTAATGCACTGAGAGCAATTCAAAGGGAGCCGAGAGGCACCATCTGCTGCAGAGAGGGCACAAGCAGCCCCGACGAGGGCTGGGTTTTGCTCTTCTCATGATATTTTAGTCTCCAAACACCATCTCGCATTGTCTTGTCTGGAGAAGAGAAGCCACTCCAAAAATCCAGTGTCTGAACAACCCTCGGGAGATTTTCACCTGCACAGACGAAGGGATTTCACATTTATTTTGGCAGATCCTTGGGGTGAGGGTGCAGGCCAGACCCTGCCCTTCAGGAGACCATCCGGGGTTCAAAGCTTATGTTCAACTCAGTCTAGAAACACCAAGAACCATTAGCAGGAAAAAGGGGAAAAAAAAAAAAAAGCAAGAACCAAAATATCATCTCAGAAAAGGTGTGAAATTCCACTTCAGCGCTAAAAATTCCTCTTTCCAACTCTCCAGCCTCTTTCATGAGCACACTGAGAGAAGGAGCAGCGTGTGATGTCTGATCTGGCTGTACTTTCCAGGGCAAAACCGTCTGGTTGCACTGGGAAGCAAGACTTGGTGAAAACTGCCCTGATTCCAGTCACAATCCCATCACGTCCCATCTCCAATTCCCATCACAGCTCCACCACGTCAAGGCAGGCACCGGGCTCTGCCTCCAGGGCATCAAACCACAGCTCCAAGGGGGATAATGAGGTGGGAAAGTGGATTTTGGAGCAAAGTGGTACTCGTGGCTTGGTTTCCAAGGAAAGTTGTGATTTTTTTTTGTTTGAAGAATAGAAACCCATCAAGCTGATGAAGAGGGAGGGCTGTTTGTGACCACCTTCTACAGGAGCCTGTAGGGTAAAAAGTGTGTTTGCTCAGCAATGTAATTTACTTTTAGTAACAGAAGAAAAAGGTGAGGCTATTGATTTCTCATTATTTTCTATTTGTTTGCTCCTTTTTTACATCCATTTAGCTCACTGGGTTTCTTTTATCTGAAAGCTGCCTCTGACAGGACCCAATACGTTCAGCATTGCTATAAATATGTAAATATAAGATCTGTATGTGTAAACACACCCGCATAAATCAAACGGTAATGATGTGTGTATCTATATTTGTGTACATATAAAAGCTAAATTATCTCCAATTTATCCAATGCCCTTTCTATCTCCTGTGCTTTAAGTTCCTATGTACATACAGTCTTCATATTAATATGAAAACAGCACCTATGAGGAATACAGATGAAAGACTAAAGAGCGTTCCTGGTGGATAAGTCACTCCTAATTCCTTAATTTCTTTCTGCTTGTTTCCCAGAGCAAGCAGTGGAAGATACATAAATAAGTCTGCACATGTTTATTTAACCTCCTTGTTTAGCCAGTTTTCGTGGGGTTCGTATCCAAGATACCTGCACTGATGCCAAGAGGAGTCTGTGGTTCTCCCAGGAGCTTCGGTCCTGATCCACAGCAAAGACTGGAAGTAGGAGCAGGAAAATAAGGATGCACCAGACAAGGCGAAGACTGAGAGGAATTAAAACACAGAGCAAACCTTGGAATTACGAGCAGGAAAATAAGGTTACCTCAGACAAGGTAAAGGCCAAGAGGAATTCAAACATCCCAGGGAGAATCTTGAGCTGACTTTTCCTCGAGCTGGGTTTTCTCTGAGCTGAGTCTTCCTTGGGCGCGGAGGGATGGAAGGCTCACAGCTCTCAGCTCTGTGCCCAGAGCTGGGGGTCCGTGGGTGTCCCACTGACCCCAACCCACCTGCAGCACCCTGGCACCTTCCCCTTCCCCCCCACACAGTTGGTGCTGAGCCTGCTGGGGCTGCAAGGAGAGGAAAGCCGAGGGGAAAACTCTCCCTCCTTGTTAAAAATCCCGGGATCGCCCCGGGGCACCCTGAGATCCAGCCTGCCTCCCAAAGGCACTGCGGAGCCACCGCGGCCTCTGCTGCCCCCTCCACCCTCTGCCCATCTCCCAGGAAGCTTTTCCTGGAGCAAAGGAGGAAAGCTCCTCCCATAAAGGGCAGCCTTCACCCTGCACCCCATAAAGGTCTGGGGTGTTTTGTGAGGGTCAGCAAACACTCAAAGGGCCAAATGCTCCTTCTGGGAATGGGCACAAGAACCCAGGAAACCAGAGAGACCAGTTCAGATGATGCCTGAGCATTGTGGGCCCAAATCCTGCAGCTCATTCTGGCTCATTTCAGGATTTAGCAGTGCCCCAGCCAGCTGGAGCTCTGGATTTATTACAGAATCATCCCAGAATGGTTTGGGTTGGAAGGGACCTTAAAGATCATCTCATTCCACCCCTCACCATGGGCAGGGACACCTTCCACTAGCACGGGTTGCTCCAAGCCCCGTCCAACCTGGCCTTGGACGCTGCCAGGGATCCAGGGGCAGCCACAGCTTCTCTGGGCACCCTGTGCCAGGGCCTCCCCACCCTCACAGGGAACATTTCCTTCCCAATATCCCACCTAACCCTGCCCTCTGGCAGTGGGAAGCCATTCCCTGTCCTGTCATTCCATCCCTTTATCTCAAGTCCCTCTCCAGCTCTCCTGGAGCCCCTTTAGGCAGTGAAAGGGACTCTAAGGTCTCCCTGGAGCCCTCTCTTCTCCAGGTTTTGCCAGCCACCAGCTGCTATTGACCTCCCGGGCCGTCTGTCCCGGGCAGCAGCGGGACCATTCGCAGCCAAACGTCACCAACCACCCTCAGTTTCTCCTCGGTCAGTTGCAAGACACGAAACTTGGGCTCGGCTGAAACAATTTCCTGCGAGCAGGAGGCCGAATCCCGGCGGGATGCGGAGGGATGGAGCAGCCGCACAGCACGAGCTCCCCCTGCAGCGCCCTGGGCACAGCGGCTGCGCCCCGCAGAACCATGAACTCAAACCAAAATCGCCCGTCTGGAGCCAAAAAAATCCCCCTCGCCATTGACCTGGTGCCAAGCCGGAGCACGGGTGACCCCCGGAGTGGAAGGAGATGCTCCGAGGGTCTCCAATCCCTCCTCTCCCTCTCGATCCCGTTTCCCGTGCCCGTTTCCCAGCTGCACCTAAAGGAGAGCAGCAGCCAGGCTCTGCTGGGGGGTCCCTTCGGTGAGGGTGACAAGGGGACAGACCAAGCCCCCACATCCCCCTGCTGCCACCAGCCTCCAGCAGCCAGCTCCCACCTTTCTGCTCCGGCCAAGTTTCAGGAATATCTTGATGAACGGCACATATTTTGCACTCTGTGTCGATAGATCTAATGGAAGGGAAAAAAAAAAAAACCAAAGCACTGATATTTTAGGATGCCTGAAACAGACGTTTCCTAAATTTTCAGAGCCCTTGGATCATTTTGGCTGGAGAGCCGCACTCTGGCCCATTGCTGGTGGCTTTGGATGCAATTCTGGATTTGCTCTCTAATGGAGAAGGGAGGTATTTCTGTATCTGTAGCTCTGCTGGGCCATGCTGGGCATTAACACCCCCCTGGAGCCAAGAATCTCAATTCCTGCTTCAGGCTAAAATAACGTGGATATCAGTGCCACCCCACGAGGGAAAAGGGGAGGCTCAGGAGGGTGGAAATCACGGCCAGTGGGACTTAGAGGAAATCCCCCCTTGGCTGCAGGATATGGAGGTGGGGGCTCGAGCCCAGGTTACAGGGCTGGGATCCCTGAGCTCCCTGGTCCCAGCGTTTTGATGGGAATATGCTCAAAGCATGAGCACAGGGGATGCTGGACGTGCCACTGGCATTGCCAGGGAGCTCTGCAGGCAACTTGTGCTGCTCTTCCTTCCCTCTAAACACAAAGGTTATGGGAATCACCATCCATTCCACTCTCACTCCCCGGAGCTGAGATAGCATCCCTGGGATGGGGATGTGCTGTGGTGTAGTGGAGCCAAGCTGCAGTGCCCGAGTCCTGGGTTATCTCTGGCTCTCAAGAGATCCAGGACATTTCCTCCAAGATATCCGTGGGATGACTTCTCCCTGCTGCAAGGATGGCCACAGAGGGTTTTCTCTGGGCAGCCGATTATTTCAGCCCCAGGTCTGTGCTCTCCCCTGGAAAGGGAGCCCTGCAGGGGCACAGAGTGCCAGCAGCATCCAGAGATGCCATCTCCCTTCCCTCAGCACTCAGGAGGATCCAAAAATATTTCCAGGTGTTTTGCCAGGAGAGGTTTCCTGGGACAGTGCTTCCAGCCTGTCCTGGGTGGGTGCGAGCGTGGAAGGGCCAGCACAGGCAGTGTGCAGTGGGAGGAGGGAGAAATAACAGTTCACAGATTCAGAGAATCGTGGAATATCCTGAGGTGGAAGGGACCCACAGGGATTATGGAAGTCCAGCTCCTGGCCCTGCACAAAACAACTCCAAGAATCCCACCATGTGACCCATTAAGGCATCCCAGCAGCAGAGAGGTCACAGCAGGGACGATGCAGCCTATAATTTTGGGTCAATTTTTTCCCCTTTCTCTCTCCATTCCTAGGTCATGTCCCCCCCTCCACACTGCAGAGAGCGCCCACAAGAGGGGTTCAGACTGGGCTGCCCCAAGGGAGTGTTTTTACCCCACACCTCGGTGCTGTCAGCAGGCAGGACCCTGAGATGCCCCAGACTGAACCCCAAAACCCAGAGAGAGCCCTGAAACAGCCCCAAAGCGCTGAGCAGCCCCAGCACTCGCAGGCTCCTGTGGCTGCCAGGACATCTCTCCCTCTGCTGTGCTTCAGCTCTGCTCTTTCACGGACAGTCCTGCAGCCACCAGGACACGAGATGTCCCTTGTCTGGAGGTGCCAGGGACATGGGGACATGGGGACATGGGGACATGGAGGTCCAGCCACGCGCTCCACACCTGGAGCAGGGTGGTTTTCCCAGGGTATCCCAGCCCTACCTCCCACCCCAGGCAGGTTCAGACACCTGGACACTGAGGAGGTCACCCCTGGCCTCTTGCTGGGTACAAAATCCTGAGTATTCTAGAGGGAAAAATGCAGCTTTTTTCTTCTCTCCCTTTTTCCAAAGTTTTCTGCAAACACATCCCTTTTTCACCACTGGGGAAATGCTGACTTGCCAGCACTGTTTCTCAGCCCGTTTACAAAATTCAAACCCAGGAAAAGTTCAGCCAATGCGCTTGTTCTCCACGATTTTCTCTTTGCCAAAAGCTCAAAGCCTCCCCCAAAAGCTGCTGCAGCTCATAGGACTGCACGTGTCCCTGCGGTCCGGGGGGATGCGATGCCGTGAGGATTCCCCTGCTGACACTGGAGCTTTGGCTGCTGCCGCCAGCCCCCAGCGGGGCTCCTGGGGCTCCCCTGCAGCCCGCCCTGCCCTGCACCAGCACAGCCCCTCCATCTCCAGCCTTTCCCAATGGATCTGCATCGCTCCAGGTGCACACCAGGGTTCAGCTCATCCACGGTGCTCTCCCAGACACAGCACGGGAATGTGGAGGGGTTGGAGGCAGCCGAGTCCTGGATCAGAGAATATCCTGAGCTGGAAGGACCCACGAGGGTCAGCAAAGACCAGCTCCTGGACGTGGCCATGGGATGCCTCCCCATCGTCCTGCCGGGGCTGCATCCCCGTCCCTACCTGTGGAAGGCGGCAGAACTGCCGGGATCACTGTCTGGGCTCCTCTGGCTCGTCCCTCACTTTGCTGCACAATATTTCATCATCCACCTCAGTGAAATGTATATTTCCCTTTTAAGAGCTCTCCTAGAATAATATATTTTTTTATTATCGTGACAGTGAGGGCTCCCGTTGCCATGGCTACGTGCCCTTTGCTGGAGCAGGAGCTTTCTGGGTATTGGAAATTCCGCAATTTTTCCTGATCTACATGGTTTGATTTTATTTTATTTTAATTTGATATTTATTCCCATTATCATCTGCTGAAACAACCGGTCATTTATATTGCATATGGATGTGTCACCAGTACAGCAAAGCCTGCAGAAACAACCTTCTGCCTTCAGAAGGAATTTTTTGGGGGAGGAGAAAATCTCCCGTGCAGCGTTGATAATATGTAATATAACAAAAACACAGGAACTCTGAATAGGTCTCATCTGTATCTCACCACATCATACATTAAATCCCATTTCTGGACTCCTGAATGAGTGTTATAAAACCAAGTCCAATTTTCTGTGCTTTTCATCCCATTGCTGTAAAACAAACCTTTATTTCTGGTTGTCAATTGAGCCCCACTCCGGTCCTGAGCCTCTCGAAACCTCATCTATTTGAGAACACAGGGAGGGAAATTCGGTGGATGTATTAAATTGAGATACAGATAGATAGATAGATAGATAGATGGATAGATGGATGGATAGATGGATAGATAGACATAGATAGATAGATAGATAGATAGATAGATAGATGGATGGATAGATAGATGGATAGATGGATAGATGGATAGATAGATAGATAGATAGATAGATAGATAGATAGATAGATAGATAATAGAACAATTCAGTTTTTTACTCCAGCATTTCCTTACAGACAAGTGCTGTGTTTTTTCCAACATTTCCATTTGGAAAGGGATCACGCATGAACAAGGAAGTTACAGAAACTTTCCCAAAGATTTTCATTCCTTGGGATATTTCGTGGTGCAGGATTGTGCTCTTCTTTTGTGCACATTTGAGAGCTGACCACATTTGAAGTGCAATTTTCAGGTGCAATTTGATAAAGGTGAGAAATAAGCCTTTTAAAAAAAATACTGCTTTTCATAGAATCATGGAAGATCCTGAGTTGGAAGGGACCCACAAGGCTCATCGAGTCCAGCTCCTGGCCCTGCACAGGACAACCCCCAGAACCTGTAGTTCCCAGGTCTGATCCCAGTTCTCATGTCGAATCCTGATGGGATGTCCCTGCACAGAACTTTGGTCCTTCAGGAAAGCAGCACATCGAGCAACACTGGGAAAATACAGCAAGAGTGTTTTGGACAGCTCAGGTTCTGTAATTAAAACAAATGGATTCATTTATTCAAACATTGTAGTAGCAAAGGAAGAAAAGAGTCCTGATTCAGAGTGTTTTGGACTGTTCCAGGCTATTCCTGGGAGGAGGCTGTTCCTGGGCAGGGGAGGGGGAGCTGTGCTGTCCTGGTTTGCAGCCTGGCTGCTTTGGCTGCTGTTTGGAGGAGGCAGAAGGAGCACTGAACATCACGAGCAGCAGTGTAGGAAACCTTGTCCAGACACTTTCTTAATGGATTTAACTTCATAAAGTGGCTCCAGTGGGAAGTTATCCCATGGGAGAAGACACTGCATGAGGACAAGGGGGATGGGTGTAGGACCTGGGGGATCCCAGGGGTGCTTTGGCTCCCAGAACACCCCAGTGTCCCACAGGCTTTTATCTTCACCAGGCAAACGCCACTAATCAGGGCTTGGTTCCCCTGGGGAAAGGTCTGGAAAAGCCCATCCTTGCCCAGGGATGTGCACGAGGATGGCACAGCCAAACTGCCACCCTGGGGCTGTGGAGCCAGGGATGTTCCACAGGGTGCACTGAGGGATGTGCCATGGGCTGCACCAAGTGCTCATATTCCAGGCAAGGAATCAGCCAAGGCTGAACGAGAGAAAACGGGAAAACATCCTCATTACAGCCTCGGATCCCTAACATTTAATGCCATTAAATGCAGGGCTCCCTCCTGGGCGAGATCTCTCCTGTTTACATCCATCAAATGCCAAACCCAGCTTCCTCGTGCCCTGACGGGGCGATGTCGATGGGATCACACAAACTCCAGGTGAATATTGACTTTCCAATGACACTGTTCCAGCCCAAACACCCCCCGCTGCACCGGGCAGCCGAAGGGGGCTGGCACACCGGCGGTCCAGCAGAGGAATTATTTGATTCCCCTGCCCTGCAGCATGCTGTCTGCCAGGAAATTTTCATTTGGTCTCTCCAACTCAAGAACCAATTGTAAATGTCAGTGCTAAACGCTCAGATTTAAGTGTTGGGTTGTCTTGTTTGATTACGGCACTGAAAGGTCAGAGCTGACTAATGGAAAGTACAAGCGGTGTCGGGAGGGAAACTGTGTTCTGCCGGCGGTGAGCAAACACCTGGGGACAACCTAATCACTCTTCCCGCTGCATCTCTCTCTTCCCTCTCCAGCTCCTTCAGCCAGGGCTGGTTTTCAGGTCTCACAACCTGGAAAAGCCATTTCTGGGGGAGATTCCCACTCGTGACGTTGCCGCCGGGGATGCCAACAGCGCTGGGTTTCCCTGTGGAGGAAACAGAGCTCACCTCGCCATGGCCTGGCTGGATTTGCTCCCAAAAGGGAAGGGATTGCACCAGAACCGGGCTGCTGCCACCCCCACTGGCAGCACCCACCTCTCTCCATGCGTGGCTCGGGCTTTGATGCCAAAGTCTCTGTGCCTCCACTTCCAGTCCCCACTTTGGCCCTACTCTGGCAACCAGCATCCCAAGAGAGCAGAAGAGGGATATTTTCCCTCCTCCTTTCCCATTCCCCACCACTCACACACCTTTAAATTCCCCTTGCCCTGACCTGTTCCAGTTGTGGTGACCAAATAAAACTCCGGCTGCCTCAAAGTGACCAAGCTGAGGAAATCTGCTTTTAACCTGAGCTCATTCCCATCATCCCAGCTCTGTAAGCAGAGTTCATTATATTTCTTTTAAGCTGCTTTTAAAAATATTAGTCCTTCTGCCTGGCAGAATAAAACCCTCAGGAGCTTCTACTCCTCTCCAGGGAATGGTGTCATGGTCCCAAGCAGGAATGTTCATCACTCCATACAGATGCCATCCTGCACTGGGATCCAGTCCCTGCTGCCAACCCCAAATTCTTCCCTGAGCAGAGAAGTTCAGTGGTTCCAGATGTCTGAATGTTTCTGGACATTTACATCAATGAGCATTGGAGATTTTAGGAAGACTAGGAGTTTTAGGGAATGATTGCAATGTTTTTCCCCTAAGATTATGGGGTCTGTGATGAGCACTGGCCTTGATTCTATGGTACCAGCCTGGAAAGGACCCCAGGGTGCTCACAGCACCCCTCCAGACACCTTCCCAGCAATCAAAGGTACTGCTGGGCTTAGGGAGAGATCTCCAGCTACCTGAACCTCCTTTTTGTCCAGGCTGAGCCTCCCCAGCTCCCTCAGCCCCTCCTGGTGCTCCAGACCCTCCTTGTAAGAGGCAATTGTCTTATTCACAGGCCCCTTTGCAGGAGCATCCCTGGGGAAAGGATCCTGTTAAGTGACGGATGGTGCCAGAAGGGTGAAGAGGCTGAGAAGCCACCATGAAATGTAGAAGGAGAAAAAATCCACATACCGTCACCAAATGCAAAGAAATCCAAGGAAATAAATATCCAGCTCCAAACGGAGCTATTTCCTTCCCAGCTCAGGCATGGAGCAGGACAGAGCCTGAGCAGCGCTGGGAAAGTCAAAGCAGTTTGTGGCCCATAAGATTAATAGGAAATCTGCTCTGGATTGGGAACGATTCCCTCTTTTATTGCAATGAACCCTGAAGAGTAATGGCTGCAGGACAAGAGGAGGAAGGTAAATTGCAGTAATAATGTGTTTCCTTGTGCTGACATGCTTTTGATCATAGAAAAATACACCATCTGTTTCTAAATTACTTGTATTGATTTAACAGTTAGGAACGGGGGCGGGGGGGATCTCTTTTTTTCTTTTGCAAATCCATTTTGCGAGGTCTCCCGGAAATCTGACAGTTATGTGCAATAAAAAGTAAAGGCTTGTTCATCACAGAAGATTCCTGCTGCCAGCCACGGGGCTGTGCTGGGAGGAACGGGACATTCCCTTCCTCTCCATCACCCTATCCTGCCAGGAGCTGTGCAGCTGAGTGCTGATGCACCCCATAGGAACTATTTCTTCCACCAAATAAACTCTTCTTGTGCTGCTTCTTCCCTGTGAGGGTGGGGAGGCCCTGGCACAGGGTGCCCAGAGAAGCTGTGGCTGCCCCTGGATCCCTGGAAGTGTCCAAGGCCAGGTTGGACGGGGCTTGGAGCAGCCTGGGACAGTGGAAGGTGTCCCTGCCCATGGCAGGGGTGGCACTGGATGAGCTTCAAGGTCCCTTCCAACCCAAACCTGTGGTTCTGTGGTTCCTCCCTGCCCAGACCACACACATCTCACTGCCCTTGCTGCTCTCAATTTCTATGGATTTCCTTCTTTTTTGCAACTTCTCCCCCTGCACCCCAAAGGCTGCCACAGCAGCAGAGTCCCTGCCCTGGGGTGCAGTTCAGTACCATGAGTGTCACCCCAAGACCTCCCTCCACACTCCCCCCTGCACAGGGCAGCAGGATGCCTGACATCATTAAAAACCATAGAATCAGAGAAGCTCTGGGTTGGAAGGGTTGGCTTAAAGCTCAGCTCATTCCACCCCCTGCCACAGGCAGGGACACCTTCCCCTATCCCAGGCTGCTCCAAGCTCCATCCAACCTGGCCTTGGACACTGCCAGGGATGGGGCAGCCACAGCATCTCTGATATTATTTTGCTGCTAATCAGTTGCTGTTCCTCTGCCTGCAGCCTGAGTGTTTTATTCCCTGGCTAAGGGCTTTCCTGGGAGACTTCAGGTTCCCCCACGGGCAGGGCCAGTCCAAAAGGAGGAGGTTAACCCAGAGCTCGGCACTGCAGTGATGTAAACAGAGTCCTTTCCCATTGTCCCAACAACTTTCCGAGCCTCTGCTCAGCCAGGCAGCTGCTTTAACTGGAGAAATATATAAAGCAAAACATAACTTTGTTGAGTTTGGAAACAGTGCCCACCTTCCACTGAGCATCCTGAAGTGCGGGGAATCCAAACCCATCTGTTATCACCAAAGCTGATACTGGCATCAACATGTCCCTCTCTGCCACTCCCAGCAGAGTGTTGGGCACCTTAGAAGACTTTCTGTCCCCACCTGAACCCACCTGCAGTGTCCCCAGCATGCCCAGCTCACAGCAGCCTCCAGGCAAATCCCTTCCCCTGGTGGAAAACACCCCAAGGCTCAGCCCAGGCACCACCCACAAACCGATTTTCTACTTCTCCAAGTGAAACCAGGAGACAGATCTTGGCTCCTGATGGTTGTGATCTGCAAAGTTTATTTAACCCCTCCCAAAAAAGGCATTTCCATGCAGAATCTTTTGGTTCATAAAAGAAGTCATTCCGCAGCAGCCACCTGACCACCCTCCCCCCCCAAACAGAGAAATAAAGTGACCCCAGAGTGCACAAAAACAAATGAACCGTCCAACTCCAATAGAGAAAAGTGGTTCCTACCATTCCATACAACATGGAAAAATTTGGCAAATACAGCTGATCTCGCAGTTCCTGTCCCTTAAGCATTTTAGAGCTGGCCTTGGCCTCCAGCCCTTGGGTTGCCCGTCTGGAAAACAGACAAAGGTCCTTGTGCTGCAGGACCTGGGGACTCTCTGAGGGGTCCAAGCCAGGTGGGGAAGAGCTGCCGCATCAGTGTTTTGAAGTGGGCAATATAAATATAAAACATGGATACAAACGGGTTCTTTGTACAGAAAATATCATCTCTCAAGGCACTGGGGTGATGGCCACATGTCCACTCGTGGGCTCCCAACAGGCTTCTCCAGCCGCCGAGGAAGGAGGGGAAGAAGGCACCGGAGAAGTCCCGGTGCTGACATCCAAGAGGGGTTTCACCCCACCGTTGCCCCCAAACGCCCCGGGAGGGGTTTTTCCCGGCCGGATGGTGCTTTTCCTTGATGGGGGTGGTGTGATCTCGTGGGGGCTGCAGTCTCCTTGGGATGGCTCGGGGCTGGGTTCAGCCAGGAAGGAGGTGCATAGATGGGCCGGGGGCTTGGGCTGCTCCACCCGGTGCTGCGCTCCCTCGTCACGCCAGCAGCCCCAGCCGGGTCACCTTGGCCGACAGGAAGGAGTGGATGATGAAGACAATGGTCTTGGGGCAGGAGTGAAGGTCCAATTGCTGCAAAAAAGGAAAGGAAGAATGTTTGCAATGGGATGGGCTGTTCCTGCAGCAGCCAGCTTTCAGCCAGGGACCACCCAGGGCTTCCCCAAACCCACCACAGCTTTACCGGGGCCCTGGGAATGGCTGTGCACCCTGGCTGAGGCAGGCAGATGGGGCCATGTGTCATCTCCATGCCGGGCAGGATGGGTGCTGTGAACAGGGCGGGTGCACTGCTCCCCCTCTTCCCCTGGGACTGGTGGGTGGGGCTGCTAAAGGCAAAGCCAACTCACGATCTCTCCCTCTGGGCCACCAAAGTCCAGGTAGAGCATCTTGGTGCCATCATCCGAGGACATCTGCAGCTTCTCGAAAGGCTGCTGGAGCAGGATGGTCCTGCTGAGCCCGGGCTCGCTCGTGGAGATGGTGAATCCCTTGTCGATGTGGACGGTCAGGGTGCAGTCCTGCCCCTTCCACGTGCAGGCTGGGGACGGGACAGGGACAGGAGTGAGCCGGGGGTCCCGCCGCGCCCCCCGGGCCCCCCGGGCCCCCGCTGCCCTGCCGAGACCTCCTGGGCCAGCTCGGCGGCGCCGTGGGTGCCGTCCACCAGCAGCCGCGTCCACAGGGCCAGCTCTCGGGGGCTCTCCAGGCTGAAGAGATGGGTCTGCACGCCCAGGCGGCCGCCGGCACGCAGCGCGAAGGAGCGCTCGGCCTCGTAC
>VZTA01018967.1:0-22544 GCA_013398855.1 Mohoua ochrocephala
GTGGGACTGCTGAGGGTTGAAGATCAACAGTGCATCATTGATAATACCACACCAACAGGGAGTCCATGACCCTCATCTGTGAGATGATTCATGAACTGGAGAGCCAGGGAGTGGTCAGTAAGACTCATTCACCCTTTAATAGCCCCATATGGCCAGTGCATAAGTCCAATGGAGAGTGGAGACTGACAGTGGACTATCATGGCCTGAATGAAGCCACACCACCACTGAGTGCTGCTGTGAAGGACATGCTGGAACTTCAGTGAAAACTGGAGTCCAAAGTCCCACTATTTGCCATGGACTCATTCAGGCTGATTTGGAAAAGGACAAGGCTGCAGAATAGTTGCAATACATTGATGACATCATTGTGTGTGGCAACACAACAGAGGTAGTTTTTGAGAAAAGAGAGAAGATAATCCAAATCCTCCTCATGGCCGGTTCCGTCATAAAACAAAGAAAGGTCAAGGCACCTGCCAAGGAAATTCAGTTTTTAGGAGTAAAATGGCAAGATGGACGTCATCAAAATTCCCATGGATGTGGTCAGCAAAAGAGAAGTTATGTTCCCATCAACCACCAAGAAGGAAACATATGCTTTCCTTGGCACTGTGGATTTTTGAAGGATGCATTTTCCAGATAACAGTCAGATTGTAAACCCTCTCCATCAAGTGACCCAGAAGAAGAATGATTTCAAGTGGGGTCCTAAACACCAAGAAGTTTTTGAGCAAATTAAATAGGAGATTGTTCATTCGGTAGACCTTGGGCCAGTCAGGACAGGACCAAATTTGAAAAATATCCTCTACACTGCAGCTGGTGATAATGATCCTTCCTGCAGTCTCTGGCAAAAAGGTACCCAGAGAGGTACCTTTTTTGAGGATGAGCCCTGGGGTTCTGGAGTCAGGAATACAAAGCATCTGAGGCCTGTAACAATCCAACCAAAAAAGAGGTAGTGGCAGCTTATGAAGGGGTTCAAGCTGCTTCAGAAGTGATTGGCACCAAAGCACAGCTCCTTCTGGCACCCTGACAGCCAGTGTTGTGCTGGATGTTCAAAGGGAAAGTCCCTTCCACACATCATGCCTCTGATGCTACGTAGACTAGCTGGATCACGCTGATCACATAGCGAGCTTGAACAGGAAACCCCAATTGCGCAGGGATCTCAGAATGCATCATAAACTGGCCCAAAGGTAAAAGTGTCAGACTTATCAGAAGAAGAAGAGGAGAATGTGTCATGTGCTGAGGAGCTCCCACCATATAATCAACTACCAGAAAATGAAAAGAAATACATTCTCTTTAATGATGGTTCCTGCCGTATTGTAGGGATACACTGGAAATGGAAAGCTGCTGTATGGAGTCCTACATGGTGAGTCGCAGAAGTTGTTGAGGGATAAGATAGATCAAGTAAGGTTGCAGAGCTGAAAACCATCCAGCTGGCTTTAGATATCACTGAACGAGAGAAATAGCCAACACTACACTGAGTCATGGATTGTAGGGGTAGAAGAGTCTTGGGTTTGTAGCGAGGTGGGTGGGATAAGAAGTGCAGAAATCCTGAGCTCCAACCCAGTCCCTAGGCTTCCTCCCCTCTCATGTTGTACAGGTCTGTCAGCCTCAGTTTCAGAGGAAATTTTGTTTCTCTGAACAGAAAATACATCAAAATTGCAGCTTGAGAACCAGTATAAAACCCCACAGAGCCTATTCACAGTCATGTTGAAGCCTGTCAACAATCTCAGCTGACAAAAGTTGGGGCTTTTTTCTGAGAAGTTAAACGCTTCCTTTAAAACTTCAGTGTAAAATGTTTTGATTGCTCTTTTCATTGAGATTTCAATTTTAAAGTAACAACTTTAAAAAAATTTATATTTTGAGAAGCATTACAGAGTCACAAAACAAATATGGTAAATTTTGTATAAAAATAAACATTTGGCCACTATTTTTATTTCAGTTTAGTCATTGAAACTTCAAATTAATATAAGAATGTAAAATTGCTAAAAAGAAAAATTTTTAAAGGGTTTCATTTATCTTAAACTACACAGTGTCATAAGTACAAGTGATTAATTAAGCAAAATAAGAATTCAAGTTAGAGCACTCAGAAGAAGAAAATCTCCACCATGCCCCAACATGATGCTTTCAGAATCTTCTTGCTGTGATTCAGATGAGATTATTCCTTCAATGAAAAAAAAAATTTCATTTTTCCGTTTGTGACCACAGGACTGATTCCTTCCTCACTTCTCTCTAGTGCTACGGACTCAATCTGCAGGAATGTGAAAGCAGTCGTGTTGTGAGAGCCTTGAAATTGCCCATCTCCATGTAGCAGTGTAATTGTCAAGTGCAGTGAAAAACGGACCAAGCAACTCTGTCTTGAGACTTGCAGTTTCCCCTGAGCCACTGAAATTAGTGAAACTGTTGCAAGCATATTAACATTGGGTGGAAATACGGTTCTTGGCAGAATTAGTTGCATTATATAGGCTCTTTTTAAGAGTTATAAAATCTGTTGATCATGGCACACCATTCTAGCCTGTAACTACAAGTGGAAAAAAAAAAATATTAATAACATTGCTTAATTACAGCCAATATTCTTCAAACACAGCCTAAACATGAGATCTGAATTAGCTTTATAGGAAAAGTCTTAAATGACTGTTATTATGCTGCTAGGACCATTTGGTACTTTTGAACTGACACAGGTGCTAAAGTCTGGAAATGACCCAGTTTTAAACTACTTTTAACTGGCAAACTAATTAATATCTGCTGTGATTTAGGAATGGTATTCTTCAATTTCTTACCAGAAAAGGACTCCGTCTACCTCAAAGAGACTGTCTTCCCACCTGCCCCCCTCTTGTGCCCCCCTCCNGCTCCCTCCTGGCTACTGCAAAAATTAACCCTATCCTGGCCGAAACCGGGAAAAAGTCTTTGAAATTCATCCAATACTTGTAAAGGGAGAACTCAAAGTTTGTTGAGGACATGTTGCACTGTTCAAAGGTAAAAGAAGTGTATATATCTTAATCTCTTCTCTACAAGCTAAACAACGCCAAGTTGTAACTTTTGGATAGTGTCTCTGTGGTGTTAAGCATTATCTATTTTACAGATTTGAATGGACCATAAATATCCTAGAAAATTAAGAAATTTAAATTTTAAATGTTTTCTAACTTTTTCTTGTTATACTTTGATGAAAAAATTCACCCCCATCAACCAAGTCAGTGCAGCTTACATTCTTGAAAGAGGTCTTACTGTAACAACTTCATTGCTTTTATATAGATATACTTTCAGTATTTAAGTATAACTACAGAACCAGTCCAAGAGGTGCAGAAATGCTCTCCTCTCCTGCCGAAACACACTACAACTAGTTGATTACAGAACCTGCTTGGCTAATGATAGGTTTGAATTCCATCAGACTGAGAAGGAAATTATATTTGGTTGCTTCAGGTGAGGCTGCAGTTTGCTGCATAAATCCCAGCAGCAGCAATATTTCAGAAGGAAATGGCCGCAATAATTCCTGAAAGGTCCAATTCTGTTGGTATTCATTAGTAACACCCATAACATACTTTCTGGCTGAAGCTACTGAAGGGAAAGAAATAATGGAATATGGAGGTTTCTGGATCCTCATTGTATTTAAACAAGCTGGAAATCAGTATTGCCTTGCTCAATGTGATGCAGGGTGTGAGCATAGTTCTAGACACACGGGCAATCTCTGGAGTGATGGAGAGGGAAACAAAAGCTAATAGGCTTAGGAATTCTATATTGCAACCCTGGATCACCATTTTTACCTTCCATATCCATAACGGTTTAGGTCCTGCATTTCTTTTACCAGTGAACCTTTAAACTAGAAGTCATGGAACATAATTTTATTATGATTGTATGTTCTGAGGAAAACAGCTTGTACAGCGTTGTTACGCAGCCTGAAAAGTAACACAGCGAGAGTTACATTTGGTACAAATGTACATTTGGTACAAAACATTCAGGCTGGTGTCTCACAAGTCAACTCAGTTATAGTTTGCATACCTAATATTAGTTGTAAACATTGTAGGGACTCTATCCTGCACGGTTGAAGGGTTTGATTTAAAACAAGGTAACAAAAATGCCAGTAAGTGGCCTAATTGCATTTAAAATTCATTCACATTTAAAAAGAAAATCATGCTAAAATAATCACGGTAGTCTGAAATCGAGTGATTGGATTCTATTTGCAAATGACTGGGGTAAAAATGTAAATGGATCTGAAATGCAACACTATGAACCAACTATGTTCTAGAGGCCTCTTTTAATTCACTTTATTATAATCGAAGGAGAAAAAAAAATAAGGTACTGCTGTTGGTACATTATTTCTGCTTAACAGACAATATCAGTAATTGAATATATTTCTGCTGGTCTTGTGACCATATGCCTGCAATATGTAAAAATTTTTTTTTTAAATTTCTTTTGTTCCCAGTACTGACTGCCTGTCAGAGTGAACCCTCCAGATTCCTGTGTGTTGGTATCCATGGGCTCTTTCTTGCCAAGCTGCCAGTCTGGAGCGTCACACCTTACTGCCTTTAAAGATTGCCCTGCAGAGATAGAGGAAAATGGCAATTTTTACATGATGCAGTCTGGCAGCCCAGGAGATTTGAAGTCAGAACTGGTGCCAAGATTTACCCAGGAGAGCAAGCAGAGGCAAAAAAGAGAACCTGGGCCAAAGGGAAAAAAATAAAGCAAACGAAGAGGGAAGTGAAAGGCAGGAAAGCATGGCAGAGTGGGAGCAGGTTTTTTGATCAAGCATGGAACACAGGGCTGAGCATTGGACACTACATGTTGTTTGCATGCGTTTATTGAGAGGGTCAGGGTCCTAAAGAAAGTCAAAAGCAAGAGGTCGGGTTTTTTTGCATGCCCCAAATTGTAGTAGATTGCAGAATGTAAATGAGACAATTATTACACCAATGCTCATCAAGCTGTGCTGGAAAGACTTCAATAGCCTGATGAATATGCATGCAAATTTGTTAATTAAGTTAATTATTCTGCTGAAAATTCATTTGTCTTCCAAGGACATTTTCCCAATGATTTTAACATGCTTGTGCCATTAGTCATGCTCCATGCTATTTAACATTACTTTTTGTCCACTTTTTCTTTTCCTCTCTTTCTTCCTGCTTTTCTGTTCTATTCAATTTCTGTTGTTGTTGTTTTTTCTGTTTTGATTTGCTTTTCTTATTAAAGCTTTAAAACCAGATAATTGTTTCTCTTAATCGACCCCTGCAATGCTGCAAGATGCTAGCAGCCAGCTCCATAGGAATCCCCTAAAACTAGATTTCATTCAAATACTTGCTTCATATATAAAAAATCCCTAAAATGTCACCTAGGAAAGAGGGGGAGCCAGGGGGATGGGAGCAGGGGGAGCAAACCTATCTGGCATCATTAAAGCTGGAGTCTGAATGAGTCCACACAGGAATCAGGAGGGATAAATCTGTCCTTGCTACAGGCTATTTCCTCAGCACAGCCTTGGTTTGGCACAAGGTGTTACCTTGCTCCAAAAGGTGTGATCTTGTCACACCTCCCTTCCCTCTGCCTGTTCAGCTATACATAGAAACATATGTGTTCAAAGAGGAACAAGAACTGAGATACTTTTCTGTCACCATGAGGGCCAAAACCTGTTACCATGGCAACAAAAGGGAATCGTGAGTTTTAAAATCATGTCTAAATGGCAAAATGAGATAATTTAAAGAAACAGAAGGATTTTTTTTTCCTCCTGAGCAAGGAAACCACAGTATTGTTACAACTTTGTGTGAATACATTCTCAAAAACTGGGATCTTTTTCTATCCGTTCTCAAATCCCCATCATTTAAAAATGTATCAGAGTATACACAATGACTATTTTACATTTCTAATATGAGTTATTTCTCTTAAGTTCATTTGTTTTTATTCTATTATTCTCTTGTTCTATTCCATTGCAGATGAAAAAAAAATTGTTTGGGTTTTTTTAGCAAACAGAAAAAGCCCCAGTATGGCAATGGGAGGCTTTCTCTCTTCCCACAGCAACAAGGACACCAGGAAAAAGCTTAACGGAAAGGAATTAAAAGGAAGCAAAAATTGCAGATAATGGAGTTTAAGAAAATTAATTGGCGAGGATTCTCTTTTGTGCAGTCCGTATACATTACACAGTCTGAATGGCACTGTGTGTCACATAGATCGTAAACCAATTAGGACGGTATTCTAAACCCTGTAATTTCTGTAATTCCATCTGCTTTAGATGGTTTAATTAGTGAAAGTTACAAAAGCCAAATATATTACAATATTTTGAAATCAAGCCCAAAGGCAAGAAATAAAAGTTACCAAAACCACTTTATGTGCAAGTGGGCATATTGCATGAGTATTTGAAAAAGAGGACGGTAAGGCTTTTTTTTTTTTTTTTCTTTTTTTNAATGGATGGTGGGTCAAACTATATTAGTAGTGTAATCCCAAACATAAAAAAAGACAGTGGCAAAATTGCCATGGACTCCAAAAGGATAAGAATTCAACCCAAAAGATGATGACCTTTAGTCCTGAGCTATTTTCCTAACAGGGATATAACTGCTTTCTTTTTTACTTAGACCCCCCATTCCACTCCTTCTGAAATCCAATACAAATTCCTCACCGGGGACTCTGACCAAGCTTTTCATTTGCAGTGTGTGGCTGGTGAACTCTATAATTTTTCTGACTTTAAGGTGGTGAAAGGAAAGACTGGTCAATGGGTATAGCCCTTTTATTTCCAGACACTCTATCCTGAAGCAATTGCCCCAACTATTTTATATTCCTAAACTTGTCCCAATAAACTGATGAATGCTTTAATAAAAAACTGTCTCAACTGGGTGATTACATACAACATATCCCTGCTCTTATCTTTCTAAAGTTTACCATGTCCCAGTGTGTTTCCAAATGCTAACACTAATAGCATAACACAGAAAGCCACTGTAGTGGTATGTTCTCTCCTGCCAACAGTCCCAGAAAAGTCCATAAGAAGGATGATTTGCATGAAAGAGGGTTACACAAACATCCCATAAAATCACTTAAATAAACTGGAATGATGTCTTTTTTTTAAAAAATGGATTTTTCAGAACATTAAAATCGTCTACAAACAATTAAATAACTAGCAATGCACTGTATTTGTCTAGTGATGGTATTTCTCCTGCAAAGCAACTGTGCATTATTATGGACCACGAATAGCTGCAGTCACTGGTGACTGACAGCAGCATACTGAAGACAGGGTGTATGCTATTGCACTGTCTGTCACCCTCTGATTGAGACACCGTAGGTGTCCAGGGCTGTCTTTGCTTGCTGTGAAATATTACAAGGTAAAACTGTTACTCTCAAAAAAGATGACTTGTCTTCCCCCTTAATGAGAACACAATATAGAATTGAGCTATTAATTCATGGTACCTCCTACAGTTCAAACAAATCACTTTTGTTCTGGCTGTTGTGAGAAATGTCAAATCAATGAAAATATCATACATAAAAACAATTATCAAACAGCGATGATGGAATGGAAAAATTAAGGGGAGACAACAATTATGTAGCGCAGTTAAAAAGAAAGGGGGGGGCTAATAAAATGCCTGTGTCTTTATAGGGCAACAGCTGTTCTCTTTAACTGTTAGGAAAGGTTTTACTAATAAAATCAGGCACATACTCTTGCATATTTGATTCTATAGCCATTTGCAACGTGGTAGTTCTAGTTAAGAGGAGAAATGAAAAAACTTTTCCCTATCCAAAATCTACACTGTTGGCTTCAAATGACGTCATAGCAGAAGCAGCTGTAGAGATGGACACCTTCTGCTCCTGAGATTACCTAGGTGTTTGACTCTTTCTCTATATATATATATAATGCAGGCAGCCAGTTTGCTTTCTTTTCCATAGCCAAAAGGTTGCATCCAAATGTCCTTGTGGCAGCCAGTAATCATCACTGTAGGTGTGAACATACACCTTTCCTACCAGTTCACAACCCAGAGGTAAAGAGCGGTCTGAACTTGTGCCCAAAGTTGCTGAGAACAACTGAGTCTCTGGTTAGTGAATCCATTACAGATTAAGTGTAAAGCTATCAGACCATGGACTACAATTTTGGCAACCACTGAAGTGCAGAAGTACCAGTTTTTCAGGTAATCTCTTTGGGATTTGTGGTTGTATGTTCTATTAAATGAGCAAATTCAGGTGAACCATACATCTTTGCCAGTAAATTTTTTAAAAAGAAAGCATTTTTGTTTAGCATCTGAGAGCCTCCTTCCTTTATGCAGCTCTGGTTCCTGTGCCCTTGCTTCATATTTCTTTCTTGTCTGGACTTTATCAGCACATTTTGGGATTAATTTTCATTCTTTGCTACTGTATGACTCCAGTGTAAGAGCACCAAAGATTTAGCCATATGGACAATGTTAAGCAATCTAGGAACAACAGAAAATCAAGATAAACATTTATACCACAACAAAGCAGAAGTAAATTAAAGACGATTTAAAAATCCAGAGCAAGGGACAAAAAGGAAGGAAATAAAGATAACTTATTTATTCAGAGATGTTGCAGCAGAACAGTGTTCCATAAGGATTAAGTTTCCCTCCACGAGTATAGAAGTTCTCCAGGTATGTGGAAAAATCCATCCCATATTTCCCCATAGGCATAGTCAGTGGAATTAGAGGTCAATGAGATGCCTGTTGTTCAGTGCTGGGAAGCCACACTGTCATCTCCTGTGAAGAAATCATGGGATACTTAGTATCTCTCTGCTATCTGGTGTCCTCGAGGCTCAGCTGCCCATCAGCTCCCACTGGCAAAGGGGAAGAGCATAGTTCACTTTTCCCAATGTGAAGAGAGGCAAAAAAGCATCTTGTTACCCACTGCAAGGAGCGGCTCCTGTGCTGCTGTCCTTCACGTTGCTGTAAATCAAATTGTTTCAACCAAAACCTGTTGTTTCCTATTCTGGCAGCAGCAGCATCCCCTGCGTCATGTTAGGGCCCACAGACTCATCATGGGGCAACTATCAGAAACTCCTCCCTCCCCTGCAAGTTATAGCCACCCTCCTGCCAGGTCTGAGAGGTCTAGCCCACCTCACAGGACACACCCCTTCCACAGAGCGGCTGTAGCTCCTTGGGCCAGCTCCTGAAGGAGGTGTGTGCCTCCTGGGCATGGACAGCAGAAGTAGTTTCACCATGAAATAGAGCTGACATTGAGCCCTGGTGTTTTTCACAAGCCACCGGGGCAGCAAGAATGTTTCCATTTGTTTCTTACAAGATCTAAAATATTAAATGGAGAGTGGTTTACTGCTCTGGCTGAATGTCAATGACAATTGACAACAGTACTATTGGAATGTACTATTACTCCAATGGTAATTTTATGCAAAAATTAGGTCAGTGCATCTCATTACTTCCTTGTCCTGCTGCTTTCCAAAAAACACCACTCAAGCTGCAGTCAGCTTTTACAGACTTAGAGCTGCACTGCAATGTTCCTTGTTCCATTGATCCTCAGAGAAGTACTTAATGTGTCCTGAGGGACCATTTTCCTCAGGGTATTTCCCCTCAAGGACTGAGATAACCCTTGTGCTCCTGCCTCCTCTGCTGCACTTTCTGTTGATGTCTCCACTGTTAATTGTGGCTGTGACATGGAGGCAGCAACAGTGGTGATAAAACCTTAAAAAGTAAAACCCTGATACATCTGAGCCTTCAATTGCAAAATAAACTTTTAAGGGGAGTTGACTCAGCACATGGTTGCACCAATTCACTTTCTTCATTTAAAAATCCAACTCAACCTATTTTAAAAAAAATGGTGCAGGAAAAGAAATGGAAATAGACTTACCAGTGAATTAGTCATGGCAGATTTGGGGTCTTCTGAGACTGGCAGAGCTACAGAACTATATCTAATCCTGTCACAGTCTTAAATTTAATATCATAGCCCACTCTCATTCTGTTCACTAGAGCATTCATTGTGATTTTCTCTCTCCAGGAAAGACTGTACAAAACTCACAAACTGCACAAGCACTTGCTGGGATTGTGGTTGGAAATGCCCAAGCAGTCCAGAGGATGATAGGCTGTTGTTACAGATGTTCCAAAAGAGGGGAAGAACTTGGGTAGGGAGACATGGGTTGTCAACCCTGCAGCCACAATTGGGCAAGAGCTTTCACCATGTCTGATGGTTGCTTCCTTCTATTTTCATCTGCTTCTCTATGAAGGCCAACTCCATCCTGTTCTGACAGCACAGCTGTGTTGGTCAGATGTGTGATGAGATACGTACTCTGACAGCATAAGCTGCCACCACACTGGCATGCTATTTCTCTCCAGTTATCATTAACACTCACGGTGAATAAACCTCTTAATGCAGATTGTCACAAATCCCCATTTGTCTTCTGTTCTTTTAGGAGAAGAAACACAATATGTGTCTGCATTGCAGTCACAACAAAGACAGTGAGTTCTGCCCACCATCCAATCTAGTTTTAAACCAGCAGATGTGTGAAGGCAGAGCCACACTACAGACGACAAGAGACGGATCAGCTCCTGCTGAGCATCACCAGTTAGCATGAATAAGGCCAGCCCAGGTACACCACGCACACTCAAATGTGTCAAAGGCTCACCATAAAAATCCCTAAAGTCTTCAGCTGAAGATGCTACTGTGAATTACTTGCCAATGGAGAGATTTGTGATTTCTCTCAAAATCCAAGTACTTTTGAATCATGAAATCATGTCAGCAATTTCAGCCTCTGGTTTATAAAAAGAAAACCAAAAAGTAAACATTTAGCCAGGAAAAAAGTCAGCAAGTGAGACCTCCTTTCTCAAAAAAATGACGAAACAACAAGTGTCTCTAGAGATTTTTTGAGGGCTGGACACACGAGCTGCTGCTTAGCATGTTTTGATTTATTCTTCACTTCTCAAAACATTTCATCTGCTCATCTCTGCAGCAAATGCTACTGGAAGTTTTGTCATTCTTTGCGTTTGCAATAGACTAATGTATGCTGATCTACACACTCAAAATTCTAGGAAGGACATGTTTCTGAGAGCCCAAAACCCAGCTACATCAACAATTTACACAGCAGGGTTTTTCAGCAACAGAGGATTTTAAGCTCTGTTGAGCAAACATCAGGTTCTTATCCCACAACTCCTCATTTTGATATTATTCCAGTCCAAAGGAACAGACACACAGTATATTTGATTTATGTGATAAAGAAATAAGACACATACTTGGATAGAAGGCATCCTACCCTGCTCACAAAGAGCCTTGTGTATATCCTAAGTGCTGGCAGGAGACAACTCGTGAAGGTACAGAAAGAGAAAAACAGGAAAGAAGAAAAATAAAAAAGAGAGAAAATCAACAAACCAATTCATACTTGCACTCCACTGGTTGCTAAAAATTATAATGGGAAGGGTTGTTACAACATTTGCGAATTAGCACATTGCTAGAATTACTTAGAGGCTATAGTTAACCACATGGGAATTACCGTAAACTGAATTGAAACATTCCTGTACACATGTTGATCTAAATCTTCTTGCCCGGAATAGACTAGGGTTAACTTTCAGAGGACTTTATGACTTTGCTTTTAATGGGAAAAAAGTAAAAAGACAGATGCTGCAGATATATACAGTTAATATGAACAGATAGTGTAATGCCAGTTAGAAACCAATTAAATGGCAGGGATTTTTTCTCTCTGTATTTTATGTTGTGTCATGTGAATTATCCCTTCTGAGCATTTTTGAAATGACTCAGAGAAATAAGGACTTCCTTGCAGAAGTAAATAGGGCACCTTTCTCAGCTTTTCCTTTCCCGCTTCCTTTCTTTCCCTCCTGCTCTCTCCTGCCACTCCCTATCCCCTCTGCACAATTTCAACTATATTTACTGATAACCAGCAAAAGTTCAAACGATGTAGTGGGGGTGGTTAACACTCTATTAAACCAAGATCTTCAACCTCGAGCTTGCAAACGTTGCTGGGAGCACTGGCAGCTAAAGAGAGAGGTTTTCAATTAAAGGTGAGCAAGTGCCTAATGCCTACATCTGCTCTGCAGAAAAGCTAAATATCTTTAAAATTGTAACGCAAGTGCATTGACGTTGCAAAAGGAAAATCAAATGTCATTCAGAAGTGAATGGTTAAAAGGGTTGCCGAGGATCCTATTTGCATTTTTTGGATGGCGAATTAGGTCACAATGGTTAATATGTTAAAGAATGGTCTGTCTATTATTATGTTGGCTGTCAGAGCCTATCTCAATCAAGCATAACTACAGACTAAGGGGTTGTCTTTGATCAAAATCTCAGTCATTGTTTAGTCTCATTCAAAATGAAAAGCCTAATAGTTAATATTTTAAAATATTTTGCAGCCTATGTGCCATTGCAGTAAAAGTCATGCTGAGTTAAAAAAGTGATGCCAACACTACTATACCTTATTCTGGTACAAAGCATCAAACCGATAGTTTAAATTTGTGAGAATTTCCCTGTTTCTTTCCTAAGAAATGCTTTGTTTTCCTCAGCACCAGTCCATTACCACCCTGTTTCAGGAACTTTCTCAATCTGAGCAACATTGGTCGAGGACTTGTGTCCCTGCAACACTGAACTGGAACAAAACTATTATTCCTATGGGCATATTCCCCCACTATAATGAATAATTTCTCAGCAGTCTAGGTTACTTTAATGGACATAACACTTTACACTAAGCTTTTGCACCAGCTCTGCCCTCTAACTATGAATGCAAAAAGATAATTCACAATTGCATCTTAAGAAAAGAAACTGTGATTTAAATGCGTGTCTATGTTCTTTAATAAATGCAACATGCAATCTGCTATGTTTTTCCCATGTATTGGAAACAAATCAGATGGAAAACCTGACATACTGACTAGAGATCTCACTTCATCTCTCCCTATATTCCTCCGGTAGAAGAAAGATTTTACTCTATGAATGACTCTGTCAAAGAAGTAAGCTGATAGAAGAAGTAAGTATTCTCCTGCTCCTTACACAGTAGAAGACTGAACAAAGCTGAGCAAGTACTTCACAGTTCTTAATACATTTAGCAAGTTTAGATGTCTTCTGTATGAAATCTGTCCCTGAGAGACTTCTTTATTTCTCTAATTCTTCTTAAAATATTAGGAAAAAGTGACACACAGGGGGTTCCCCCTGCCCCCTCCCCTTTTTTTTTCATTAATGCTACATTTTTAAAAAAATAATTTTATTCCCACTTTTGCTATTTTTCTCTGTTGTCAGTTACTGCAAAAAACCAGAGGAATGTCGCTACCATTTTCATTCCCAACCCAACATGGGCAATTTTGAACTGCCATCTGATATGTCAGCTCGGGCAGATTCAACTAGAACACAAGTCACTTACTTCATGTCACCCTAGCACAGTGGTTCTCAGAAGTAGAATGACAGTAAATTATTGCATTTAAAGGTTTCATTTTTCCTCTTAATATTCACTTCAAATTCTCAGTTACTATAAATATGCCTATTAGTAAACTCTTGTGTGAAATCCAAGTATGAGTATGTAAATATTCAGTAAAATAATTTTGATGTCTACTCGTTTCTCCCTACAACACTATATATGGAGCAACAAAGGTACAGTTGAGAAGTCATTTTCTCTGGCCTATCAGTCTTACTGCTTGTTTTTCTAGGTGCTAGCTCCAGGCTAGGAGGATGACACGCTTGCTGCAATTTCCTTGCACATTTCTATAGACCTTCACTTCCTTCACACATTTCTATGTATGCTTCTGAAGAGTAGACTGTAGGACTCCCATCCACAAACTCAATACTCTTACATAGCAATATGTTTTACAGAAAGCTACTGTATTGTGGGTTTTGTAGTTTCCCCCCCAACTATACAGACTGTCAATCACAGCACAGGAGAAGACATTAGGAGAAATGCTGATTTGTCTGAATTTTTTTATTATATTTTCTCCAGCTATGCCTGACTTAAGCCATTCTCTCACTTAAAAAATTTCTTTTCTCTCATTTAGTTTGCCCGTAATTTTATGGAAGGAATGGTATAGCTGAGAATTGAGCTTTTAGGCGGAATCTTTAGATCTCTGATGTGATGAGATCTCCAAAGGTATTTGAAAGGAAACCATCACCTACTAGTGAGCTTCCATGATTATAGGGTACTATCTGCATACTTAAGAGCTTCAGCTGATCACCTAACAGACCAGAAAAAACTCTATTTTCATAATTATATCCCCACCTTTGGACATGTACTATGGTGTGTATGACTTTTGTTTCACCTTCTTCCATTGAAACAACAGAGACTGTTGTCCACTCTTTTTAGGCCTTTGAGAAACCTACACAGTAATATCTGTTAAGAGGACCAAACACCCAAATCTTTATTTTTCCCTTATTTTCATGGTTTTTACTCTTATACCACTCATTTTAAGTTTGCAACAGTATCTCAGGAGTGTTTGGTGGTGAGGATAATGCATAGAGCTGTCTATTGACCCTCCACCCTTTAAATACCTAACTATGGTGGCTAAACAGCTGAAGAACAGCAGTGCCCAAACACTTCTGTCACTGCTCTACACTAGAAACAGATCTAATTAGTGAATGCTGAGCAAGACTTGAGGTCTAATGTTGTAAAGCTTTGGTGAAAAGCCTACATCTCCATATTTCACTGAAGTCTGTTTAAAGCAGTTGTACGGCAGCTTGGCAAGCCCTGGCTGAAAAGTTTGTGTCTTGGTTTGAGACAAATTTAAGAGGAAACGTCCTGAAATGAATGTCTCCTCCCTAGAAGGCAGGTTTCAGCACTTCCCCCCACCCCCGCAATGATACAAAAGGAATTTCTTGGAGGAAAGCAAAAAGAACTATTTATTTAGTAAGCAGAGTGCCCGCAGGGCACGTGGAAAAAATGAGTAACTGTTAGGGTATTAAACCTCCTCAATGCAGAGAAAGCTGGTGGATTTAGAGTTCCCTTTGTAGCTGGCTCGGCCCTTCCCAAGGTCTGAGGCCGGAATGCAGCGTCTCTGCAGCCTCCCTGCTGGTCCACGGGGTCCGATGATCTGGTTCTCGGATCACAGCTAGGCCGAGCAGTTCCAGAAGAGGAAGAAGTAGTTACCGGAGGATTTCGGTCTGCCGGTATGCAGTCCTGGGAAAAACTTCTTGCCTCAGCTCACAGGCTGGCTAGAAGCAGGAATGAACTCCCTCAGCTCTGCAGTGGCGAGGACGCGGGGGAGTGTGTGTGTGTGAGTCCTTGAACACAAACCACACTGAAGAATTCACTCGGCTTCCCCTCTCTGCCTTTCCTCAGACCCAGCTTAAAGCTATGGGACCTATTTCTGAGCATAAAGCAGATGATAGGGGAATGCAGTATTACCATAAAATCACCCCAAGACAGTGTGCTCTGCCATACACTCTCCTCTGGTGGCACTAACATACCAAAATGAAATGTATGGAATTGCTTTGATAGGTCCGAGGGCTCCACTTAGAGAGACAGAAACTGAGGATTGATCCAGCATCATACACAAAGCCCATTGTGGAGGCAAGGGCAGGCAGCCCACAGCCCTACCAGCCGCTCGCACAGGTCCTCTATGAGTGTCGCTGAGCTGTGATCAAGCCAGAGTTATGGGCTAGAAAATTTCTGACAAGCCCACATCAACTCCCTCCAAGCACAGAAAGTCCACAGCAGTGTAAAATTTGGACAGAAAATCAGATTTCATGCAACATCATTCACTGTTTTCCTTTCTTTATTTCTCTCCCCAACTCCTAACTGCTGAAAGGCAGCAGGGGCAGCACACCAAGACACAGTGGGGCTGGAGTCTGGGCAGTAATGATTCAGCAGCCCAGCCCAAGCGTACTCTCCTGTCCCTTTCTTCCGCCATCCCTGGCTGCAGCAAGCACAGCAAATGGCCACTTTCTCACCGCAGCAGTTGGCTTCTATTGTTTCTCCTGGGCATCAATAGGCCTCCGCCACTCTGTTTTATCCCTGGAACAGCAAGCACCCCAGCAAGCTGCTGCACTGTTTGTCTCTGTGGTCTCCAGAGACAAGAGAGTCTGAATTTTTTTCTCAAGAAATGACAGGTGTCTGCTCTTTGGCAAGGGAAGTTTAAGTCTAGCGCAGCAGACATACTGAGAAGAAAACAATCCTCACCTGGATTGTGCCTCCAGCATAAAAGGTAGTTTCACTTGGTAGCTTTTGTCTGTTCTGGCAGTTTGGTGCCCTCATGTTGGATGGGGAGGGCGTGTAAAATACTAGGGGGACGCAATGCCAAGCCTGTAAGCACTATCAGCAGGACCAGTCCCTCCAGCTGCTCTTTCTCCCCATCTTTGGGCTCTTCGGTGCTGTTTGCCCTCTGTGAGGAGTCAAGCCAGGCCAGACTGCATGCCTCTCTTTCCCTTTGCCGGTTTTTTTTTTTTTCCTATATGCTCTCTACCCTTCCTGATTTCTTCTCCTCCTCCCTGCCTCCCAACTGTAAAATCCCCAATTTATACAGATCCACCTCTTTTCTCTCTGCTACTCACTGCACTGGCTGCCAAAAACACCTGTATTCCAGTCTCTGAGATTATCCCCTGCTCCTGGTTCTTGCAGATCACAAGCCATGGAACAGACGCCCATCTTCCCCTACAGTTCCTAAGGACTGTCCTAGTGTTCTCAGCAGGAACACCTTTCTTGCATACAGAATTGCAGCAGAAACCCTAAAGGTCCCAAATAAGACAAAAAGAAGCACAATTTGGGGCACAGGAGTCAGTGCTGCTGGTCTTTCTGATGGGAGTTGAGGACTGATGAAACCATTCTATTTCATGTTTTTTCATCCCTTTCATCGTCCTACTTCTTCTGGAGTGCTGCAAGCCTGCCAGGAAGTAGGCTGACCTAGAGAGAGAAACAGATACATTTTTGGTGATGAGAAGGGAGCAAGAAATGGGAGGGTTTCTCACTGGTAAGAAATATCCTTTACAGAACAGTATCAAACTTGGCAGCTCTGAGAAATCTCTCTGGATCTCCTAACCCCATCATATGTCACAGCTAAATGATAAAGCATGTTGTTATCTCATTAAACAACAGTGACAAAATCCAGAAAGTAGGACATTGCTTTCTCCTCAGTGGTGCTGCCTCTAAGCCGAAGGCCAGGTAGGCTGCAGGAGGACTTTTGCCACTGATATTAAAAAATTATATGGTCTCACCCTCCATCATAACCATTGTGAGTAAAAACAATTGCAAAGTAAAACAGGTGGATGATCAATCAACACTACAGGGAAGAGCAGGGGTCTGTTATGTGAGTCAAAACTCATCTCACAAATGGCAAAACTTTCTGTACTGAAGGAAAGACTGAATGGTTGAGGCTGAGTAGATTTTCAGATAATTTCCAGAAATTTCATATTTCAGTAGGATTATGATGATCTTTTGTAGGGCTACAACTGCCAAGCATTTAAGCAGACACAACTAAAGAAGATCCTTTTAAACTGAAATCAAAAAAGAAAATGAAAAAAAAAAAAAAAGGATTCAATTAATATTCTGCTTAGAACTTTGATTCTTTGATATTTCACATGTTAGCAAACTACGTGCATATGTTCACACACGCTTTGTACTAATTGACACATTTTTAGCTTTTCCAGTTGCCCTTCTGCTGTGGCCTTGTGTAACAGAAGGGTCTCATGGCTCTGCTTTGGATGGACACTTGCAGACCACAAGTACTTCCACTGCAGCCAACTGAGACCATTAAGTTCCCTGTGCTAGAGTTGCTCGTAAAGCCTTTACCAGAGCAGGCCCTATTCTATTTGTCTCAACCAACCTCTAAAATTCCACTTTTTTCCCATCACTCCCTTTCTTGCAAGAAACAGAATGTAATCAGAACCAACATTACCACTCCTCCCCACTCCAGTCCAACTAACTTCTTCCACCCCATTAAGTGTTATGCATATACCCTCCCCACCCCAATATATGCAGCTCATTTTAGGAACCTACATAATGTCAATTTCTGTATTTGTGTTTTTATTTATTCAGTTATGACTGCGGTATTCCTTTCATTTTTCCATATAACTATGTAATATTTCACAATATGTCTTCATTACCCCACTGTGGTATTTTATCATAACTATTTGGTCAGATAGCAGTTATTTCAGTAACAGAATGCCTGCAATTTTCTGTCATTTCCGTCTTATCTAAATAGGATTATACAACCTATGTTAATAATTGATCATTCCCACACAATGTTTACTAACGTAGCTACGTTGAATCTTGTGTAAATGAGGAAAACAAAAGGTAGAGAGTTTAAATCGCTTGCCACAGGGCTTACCAAGAGCCAGTAGTGAAGCTAGACACACAGAAAAAATGCACCAGACCCTTTCTGGATTTGTGATTTCTCCTCCAAGTGCTAGGCCAGTCCAAAACAAAAGAGCAGAGGATTATCACTAGAATGTATAGTATTAGATAGCTGATGCTGTTTTAAAAGTAATTCCAGATAATGAAAAATATAGCAGGAAGACTCTGCAAATATGGCAAGCTCCCAAGAGAAGGCTGGGGCTGCTGATGCTACAATGGTTCATCAACAGGATAAGCATACATTTCTGTCTTTGCTAACAAGTCATAGAGCAGAATCAAAGCTGACATGTTTAACTACTTTTAATCTCTTTTCTAATAGGATTAAATCTATTATTCACAGAAATTTACACATTGTACATTGTGATGCAAAGCTGGGCTTCTGCTCTATTCAATTACAGAGCACGTCATATAGGAGGGACCATAGTGCACCCAGCTCAACCAATACACTTATTTCTAGCCATGAGTACTTTTCCAGGTTCAAACTTTTCTTTGTAGAAAGTTTTGGCCAACAATTCTTTCAATTCTTCTGGCTACATATATTTGATTTACTGCAGAACTTACTCAGGCAAATTTCTGTAGGCAAAATATGATCACAGTATTGCAAAAAATCAGAATTTTTTTTTTTAGACTTTTTTCCCACATTTTAGTATGTACCTATTTTTCTAGGTTTGAGACAAAGAAGCTTATGTTTCAAAGGTGTTTCAAAATTTTTGGATTGAAAAGACTTATTTAAAGTGAGACACTTCAGTATCTCTCCCCACACCCAATTAAAACGCTGGCCTTTGGTTCATTAGAATGCTACCAACAGCATAGCTCCAACTAATCTTCAGCTGTTTCAAAAGACAAAGTAAAAGTGAAAGTCAAGTGTGAAGAAGTCATTATACAAAATCCTTGCAAAAGTAGCATGGTGCTTTTGAACTGCATAACACTGAGCCTCAGAGCTACTGGCAATCTACACTGAAAATGGAGAGTCAACTCAGAAATATCTCAAATCATATGCTAAAAAAACGGGAGATACTGGTAGATCATGCCAGAAAGCAAAATCAGATGCAGCCTAAATTACACAGCACAGTAAAGTCCACTTCTACAAAGAATTAACACCAAAAGAATCCAGAAGTTAAGTTCTTCACCTGCTGAAAGTGAATTTTCTCCTGGATCTAAAATAATTACCGTAATTGGCCATATTTGGTCCTTCTTCTGCTTTTTTTTTTTTTTTTCCCTGAGTGCAAAGGAAGATGCTAAAAGGGAAAAAAAAACCGCAAGAAAAAAACCCCACCGAAGTCAGTGTCGTCTGAAAAAAAGCTGGCTACCGGCTGGTTTCTAGCGGTAAGCCTTAAATGTCATAAAGAGAAAAGGAATGGGAGATAGGCTAAAGGAAGGGAAGGCGGGAACAGCCCTCATGAGCGTTCCGCTCCGGCTGCAGAACCCCCGCCAACCCTGCCGGCAGGACCCCACCGCTGCAGCCTCTGGGCACCCGCCACGCTGGGTGCTCTCTGGAGCTTGCTGAAATCCCTGGATCGCAGTGACCTCTAGGGGTGAGTTGTACATCTGCAGGATTCCCCCAGTTCTGACGGAAAAGTGTTTTTCCTCTACACAGAAAGAGTCTTAAGAGGATTTATACTGACGGTCACCCAAAAATTCGTCCATGAGTACCTCGACAGTGTATCCAGAGATCTGAAACAGTGATAAGTATTTCCAATATGAATATGACACAAAAAGCTTGCTTTACAGAAAACAGGTTAATGCAATGGTCTGAGAACATGATCTCAGAGTGGAAGAAAATAAAAATAAAAAGTGAAGTCAAACCCTCTGTCTGTTGAATACAGTGGCAAAATTCACAGCCGCCTTAGTGAGTGCAGGATGCAAAGGACTTTCATTCATGTTTTACTACCCAAACAAAATGCAAACATAGTCCTGCAAGAAGTCCTGCTCTAAAAACACCCCAGCAATCCTTCGCACCTAAAAGCAGGTAATTTGTGAGTGTTGTTCTGTGAAAGCCCATTCCTCACTAAAAACATTGAGAATCCAATTACCATTTACTCAGGGACTCCTTTTTCTTGCCAGATCATCTTAAAAAGTCTGTAAGGCAGAGAAATGTATGCTACCAGGTGATGTTTTAGTACCTTGCATGAGGAATTAAAAGCTCAGTTCCTGTTATTTGTAGAAGTTGTGTAATCAATTTGTAGCATGCATTAAAAACTACAGGGAACTGGAATAGGTTAAATTAACGATTGTACTACTGAAGCTATAGTCGAATTCCAAGGGAAAAGACAGGACTATAAACTGGAGGTTGTAATTTACAAATCCCATTTCCAGTCCTATGACAGCTGTTAAGGAAACCTTCCTGTCTGACTGTGTGACTCTGGCAGTCACACTTCTACCACCCCAGAATTTCACCCCAGCTGGTGCCAAACACCCTTTGTAGTTGATGGCTCCAGAGCGTCAATGGGTGCCTTGCTAGACCCCCTAAAGACACCACTCTCACAAAGTCAGACTAGTTTTCCTTACAGACTCAGCCACAGGTTTCCCATAACAGAGTCTCAGACGTCTGATTTCTCTTTACTTTAATCACGGCACAGTCACACATAGCCGACTCGAGATCAAGCTGGGTGCTGCCAAGGAGGGACCCTGAACCAAGCAATCGCTGGGCTTTTGTATCCGCAGTCCATGCACACAGTAGTCCGGGGTCTTCCTGCTGAGCCATTGGCTCCCGCTGTATCTCTGAGTGGCCGGTCACCTGGCTGGTGCCACAGGTCCCCATGCCCTTTGTTGTGCAAAGGATCAGTGCCAGATGACTGTTCTTGCTGGAGACTCCAGCCATTTCCCCACACACAAAATACAAGCTGCAACTTGCACTGCATTGCAGCAGCACACCAAGCTACCCGCACTAAGTGTATTCCTCAACACCAACTGCCACTAAGGTTGACGCTCTGACTTTATGGCTATTCAAAGGCTTTTTCCAAGAGGTGGCCTGGAAAAAGCAGAGGCAGAGGCAAGCATTCACACAGAAAGGGGTTACACAGAGAAACAGTTTTATGGTCTTTTTACTGAACATGGAGGATTTCCTCATGTTAGCAGAGGTGGAACATGGCTACATGTCTGTATACCCTGGCAGAGCCTGAGGGCTCTCACCCAAGGGTTGCCCATGGTGTCTGAAGACAGCTTGTAAAGATTTATGAAGTGCGGATGTTAGATGTTTGGATCCAATGTTTGAGATGAGAGGAGGACGTGACACATAGTGGTCCTAAGGAGAAGACAGAAAGTGTGACGATCTGTCCAGACGGCTCCTGACGAATGGGCTTCCACCTTCTTCCACCACGGCTGATCCTTGTACATTCAAAGGTATTTAGACAACTGATCTGGTTATTTCTCGACTGTAATTTTATTGCCATTAAAATTTAAAAAACCATGAACTCCTCTGCAAGGGAAAAAAAAATCACAAACAATAGAGCAGCTGGTTAGGATTTAGTAGACGCAAGACCACAGACAGGGTCTTTTTATACTGCTGGTATAAAAAAAAAAAATTTAAAAGGGCCAATGCTTCTTTAAGCAAGGGACAATCAGAGCAAAACAGCCTTGCAAATCAATCATCCATTACAAACCAGAGCATATTGGCATCTCAGTCTGCAGTCACTCAGGATGGGGGCAAAGTCTTCTGATGCCAGCATTGCTTGAGGCTTTCTGAGACATCTGGTCATTTCACTAAAAGGTGAAGACTGCCGATAGAGCAGAACATATATAAAAATTAATTTAAAGAAGGGGAAAATCGTCTTGTGAGTGTTGTTGGGATGATTATAGGTAAATGCAGTGCATTGACTAAGCAACAAGGAGGAGGGGGAGGGGAGTGTAACTCAGCTTGCTGTATACAACAAAACCAGCGTTCAAAGCAATTGATGATATTTTCATAACCTTACTGGAAACAGTAAAAGACACAGATTCAAACAGAAGTTAAGTGACATAACATAAGAGGTCACTCTAGAATAGAATTACAAGGCTCTGGAAGCTCCCATTAACCCTGTGGGGTGACAATCAATCAGGAAACACAGCTACCCTGCAGTGCAAGAAAGTTACACCAGACTGCAAACTGGGTTGGTTTTTTCCCCCCTGCATGTAGCTTTTTCAAAAATATATAATATTTATACATATATGCCCAAACCAGCTATTATATTTTTTCTCTTCTCCCATTGATACTCAAAAAATATCAGATGGAACCAGACTTGACCTAATAGCAATGTGCCAAGGTGGAACTAACTCTCACAGGAGAAAAGGATGGCATCTTCACCAGTTATGTTCAATTATTGGGGAAAATATTATTGCCCATGATAAGTAGTGCAACTTCACTTAATGTACAGGGGTTATGTCTCAGTTTGAGACAAGT
>VZTA01018968.1:0-14715 GCA_013398855.1 Mohoua ochrocephala
AAAAAACTAATTCTAATGCAGTGTTATCCATGGATACCACTGTCAGACACACAACTATTTGATATTTTGGACACATAAGATGTGCATAACAACAACTTCCTTAATTTCCTGTAGTAATTCCTTCTGGCCCGTCTGAAATGCAAGTTTAATCTATTCATTTCACTGTTGCAAAATTCTCCCCTTCCCCACAGTTTAATCTCAGCATCCCAATATCAAACGTAGGCTCTGCTGTCAGAAGTCACAGGTCCGTGGACTGTGATGGATGTGCTTGTAAAAGCATCACCCAGAAGAGAAAAAGGAGAAACACCATGAAGAAAAGAAGAAAACACTCTCTGGTGATTACAAACAAATTAACCGGTGTGCGAAGCCAGTGAGAGGCGAGGATTGAAAACAAGCTCAGCTCACAAAAAGACAAAAGGGAGAAAACTACCTCTGTGATAAACAATCATCAGCTGCTCTCCATGTCCTGCCATGGACACCACTGGGCCTGGGAGGCTGAAGATCTCTTTCTGAACTCCTCCAACTGTGAACACACGGACCAGCAGGGCAGTGGTGGCACAGGCAGCCCAGCCCTGGCCCAGACAGATGGCCTCAATCTCTTCATCCTTTGGCATATCCACAGTCCACTCCTTGTTGGCATCCCAGGAGCCAAAATGGATGCAGTGGAGCTTGCTAAGGCAGAGACAAAGAGCCAACAAACATCTCAGCATGAAGTAAATGCAATATCTGAAAATACAACTGTACATTACATTTTTATCAGAGATCTCTGACGGAACTACAGATGGGACTGCAAATTTCAAGTGGTCATTTGCAACGGTGTTGCTCTTATTACTCAGGAACTGAAGAGCCAGCTTGACCTCCAGCTCTGCAGATTTAAACCCTCTAAAGCCTGAGGCAGAGACAATTGAAAGGTCTGAGGGGAGATTTTTCAGAAAGCAGGTAAATGTCCTCCTTGGCACCCTGAATACCAGCCCTCATTAGAAGTCTGTCATCTTATGCTATCTTTCAAAGGGAAAAAAATATTAGAAACTTCAGTTCTTAATAACTGAAAACTGCCTATGACCAATCCGCAGACATTGTGCCTTTTGAGAGATTACTCATTTCCATTGAGAAAAACACTGACACTTTCAAAGTCAGACAACCAATATATAACAAACAATACTTTTAAAGGGTGCTTTGCAACTTACCACAAGGCTGTATGTGTGAAAATAAGAAGAAAGCTCTTTCTTCAAGATATTTCCACAGAAACCAATAGTAAAATATTGTTGAAATTGTTCTTAAATGCAAGAACAGAGTTTAGCTGGCCCAGCTGCTTAAATCTTTCTGTGGTTTTCATAAACTTGTGCTCGTCACACTTGAAATTCTTATGGGTATCTCCGAACATCTCCTTAGCAACAGTGTGAAAAGAAATAGCTGAACCCTTATGATTGATCTTTGATCTGAGCAGACTGAAAAACTATTGTTCATGTTTACAATTCCCTTTGAGCCTGCAATGTGTGAAGTTTCCGGTATATATACATTTGAAAAAGGAATTAAAAAGAAATTCTCAGGGAACAAATTACATTTTTCAATACTCTTGAAGTCTTCAAGTAGGTGGAAGCTAAAATCCTCCTCGAAAGTGGTCCCATAAATAAAAAGCATGATCAAAAGCCAAAAAGCTCAAAATTGATAGAAGCTGAAAATAAAAGTCGAAATATTTGAAACAAGTTAAAAGCAGCTTCTTATCATGGGTTTTGCAGAGCAAGGCCACGACTTACCTTGCAAGTTCCTCTGTACTCTCACAGGCCAGCAAAATGGCTTCAGTGGAGAGGTCAGCCATGGTGTGGCTCAGGGAGTTGGGGAGGTGTGTGGCGTGGTGCACAGAGGTGTCGTGGAACTCGACGTCTATGGCATTGTCCTGCTCATCGTTGTAGCAGCGAATGATTCCAACTGAATTCCACACCTGGCAAAAAGAACCACACACCCCCCCAAAAAAAAACCATCAAATCAAATGCCCTAAATCCATCAGATACACTGCCCTAAAGCAGCCTGCTGTAATTGTTTTATCTGAAACAAGAGCAGGTGGGAGGCTGCAGGAAGACTGAAGACCGGTGTAATCAGGACTTGTGGTTCCTGAAACAGCTGAGTTAGGCAGAAAGTTTCACCCTCATTGCTCACCCATCTTTCTCCTTACCAAATCAAATGTGAAGAACTTGCAGACAGAAAGAAAGAGTGAATTACTAACATATAAGCCTTAACAGCACAAAAATACCCACAGCTCTGACTAAAAAGAGAATTTTTAAACGAATCAGCTAGAATTCAGTAGCACAGGTACAAACTGCATAGCTTGATTTTGTCTTAAAGCCAAGTAGTTATTTCTAAAGCAACTGAAATGTAAACCAAAACATCATGGAGTCCTTGCATGAAAACAAAGCTACTTTCCATTATTTAGCTTCACGCTGTAAAGTATTTTAAAAAAATAAAATCTTGGACTAGATTAAAACATGACACGAACTGGACAATATTAAATACAAAAGAAGCATCTAAATCTAAATAACCACACAGATTTACCATGAATCGATGCATGAGATGCACAGGAGTGGAGCCAGACTGGAAGGGCTTTTGCCTGGGGGTTGGCATTGGCCCATCATAGAAAGGCTGTTGTGTAGATGGCAAAGCTGAAAAGCCACCAGTCTGATCATCACCATCATCCTCCTTTTCAAGAAGACCAGAACTAGCTTTTATCAACCCAATATCTAGAAGTTAAAAAAAAAATTTACATCTTACACACAGTATTACGACAGAATACAGGCTAAAAAAAATTTAAAACAGTCAAGATTTCTCTGGAAAAACAAAGCAGAATATATCTGAGCAGAGGGTGCTAAAAGATCATCCCAGTAAAAGAGCTCTGGAAAATAAGTTCATTGTGTACCTAGTGAGTTATCATCATCATCATCAATCACTGCCCGTCTCATATGGCCTGGGGGTTGCACAAGGTCATCAGCATCATCCTCATTATCTCCAGTTTTTGGGGAAGAAGGTGGTTCAACCGTATCCCCATTTAAATAATCATCATCATCTCCATCAAACAGATCGTTGTAGTCTTTGGCCACCGCACTGGCAACCTAAAAACGGATTTGCCATCAGCACAAAACTTCTTTTGGACGTGGAATTCAAGAAATAAATTAACACACAAGAGGGAACTTGCAAAGCACAAACCAGAATGTTCCATATAACTTATAAGCTAAAGAATGTTATTGATTCAGGCAGTCGTTGGTACTGAGCACCTTGTCACTTGGCTTCTCTACATCACCAATATTCTCCAACAGCCCCAGATTTCCTTCCGTGTCTGTGTAAGCAATTTGCTTATATTTAGGGTGCCATGCCAGTCCACAAATTGAGTATTTTTTCTCATGCTTCATCCTAAAAAGAACATGAAAATAGTGGATTTTTAGTAAGCTACTCAGGGCAGAACCCTCCAGAGTTATTGCAAAAAGTGGTAATACCCACCAGTACAAGAAAGCGATATTACACATAATAAAACAATTAATAGGTCACCTTCAGAATAAACAGCTGCTATGAAAAATAGAGCAAGTCTTCCTTTTCTATGAAGAAAATAATTTAAGGTTTAAAAATCAATCAGAATCATTCTTAAAACAACAGTTTCCTGATGCATGTATAAAAGACAAAGTAATTCTTCAGCGCTCATTTATTCTGGAACCATCCAGTTACAGAAAAAACATCATTTGTTTCTCTTGTACTAAGCTGATAAATTAATCCTCTATCTTTTCCACCCTTTATCCTCACAAAAAAAAAATCATCCCATTCATTATTTACATAATCTGTCCATAATTCTTAACATAGACAGCACAGTTACAATCAAGTTTCTTACCCAAAATATTTAGATAATTCTCTCCTTCTCTACATCACTTAATAACATCTTTGATTTTAATTGGGGGGGATATTTAGGGTTTTTTAAGAGCTTTAATTGTCCAAAGTGCAATTTGCCAGTCTGTCCTTTTTGGCCTACAGGTGAGGATGGCTGACTGACTGACTGACCTGTATCCAACTCTCCCTCTAGAAAACACGTTACTGACAACGATCTTGGGGTCTGGGATGTGGGGGAAATTTGTTTCCCTCAAAGCTATCCTTTAATCAATGATCAGATTCAAAAGGAATAACAGATTTACACAGAAAGACAGATTCTGGGATTTGAACAAAATCCACATTCAAGTCCCTTCCCTAAGCTGCCTGACAGGTTAAACCACAAAACCCTGTAAATCTTATTAGGGTTTTTTCAGGAGGCAGAGTTCTGCATTTGCACAAAAAAAGTTTTACAGAAAAGACCATAAAATTCTATTTCAAGTGAAAGAGATGAACTTGGGGATTTATGGAACATCACTGAATACCTCTCTATGCACTGCTGGGTTTCCACATTCCACACCACTATATTCCCATCCACGCTTCCAGCTGCCAGGAACTGCCCACAAGGAGACCAGACCACAACATTCAAGGGCTAAGGAAAAAAAATAAAACAAATAATAATAAAAAGTGACCAATGCATGCATAGCATTCCTGTTCTGGATTTTAAAACAGACAGATATTCTGGAATAAAAAAATTAATAATAATCATCTTTAGCAAACCATATCCGGCCTCCTGTGTATGGGCTGGGGGCAGGGAGCTCTTTTTCTTTAAAAACTGTTATAAAAATGGTTGCTTTAAAAAAAACACTCTTTAAAGACAGCAGAATATTAAATAATAAATATTCTAAAATAATAAATTTTGTTTCAGAATATCCATCTTCTGTCATTAAACACTGCCACGAGGCCAAACAAAACCCAATTCTAGACATGCAAAAAGAAGCAGGGTGTATTTTGCAAACTCAGCACTAAACGTAGCTTTATTTATTTTGAACTTAATACAGTCCCATAAATTAAAATCCAAGGCTGTGTGTTCTGCATCTTAATGACACCAGAAGGTGGTTCTCTTCAACCCAAAGATTTCCAAGCACACAGTGAGGCCAAAAGAAAGAAGGTGGCACGGTCAGGTCTACTAAATTTCAGCTCAATAAAATATAAAGTGAACAACTGACATCTCTGCTCTGTACAGAAATAATACTCCTGGCATTTTCCTCTAAAAAGCTCTGTATTTAGAGCAATTTGTGAAAACAGATGTTCTTCAGCTGCAGTGGGTGAGTCACCAGACTTCAGAGACCTGGTGGGTTACTAAAAATGAAGGAGGGGAATCAGAGCCACATGAAGGTGTTTGACATCACTCAGTATCTCTGCCCTGTTTTCCAACAGAAGGTAACAGGATCAGAAATTAAACAGAAAATGTGAACAATCATTACCAAGAGAAGGGGTCAGGGAAGGGAGAGGTACTGTGCAGAAGACAATTTGTAGCAGAATAACATTTAAATTACAGAGTATTTAACAAGCCCTTGGTTTCTGCACCTACCTGAGTGATGGAGGCATCCGACAGATTGAATTGACTATCCCAGGTTTCTCTTCTGAACAGTTCAACAACTTTATCTACAGGAACTGCCAGCAGCTGCTCAAAGGAACAATATTACACAATTTAGAGCAACTTACCTGTCAAACAGAACATTCAAAGAGCACAGCTCCTTCATTCAGAAGCCTCACAGATGTTACTGCCTCAGTACTTAACAGCTCTCTAACATCCCAGCCATGCCAGCTGAGAGAGGGGAAGCTGAAGTAATTTAAATTACAAGGTTCTTTAATGCTTTCCACATGCAACAGAGCAAAACATGCCTGTTTTTACTGTGATCTTCATGTCCTTCTGGCAGAAAACTGCACCATAAGGTTGGAAGTTATTATTTATCAAACATCTGACACACACACACATAGTTCTCAATGTTCTGAGCACAAGGCTGAGGTTATTCTTCACCCTCCCTCCCCAAACCCCTTTTGATCAGGTTACAGTTTCTCACTAAATCTGATTTGAAGAGCTGATTCCTAAACCAGCTCATTTCATCTTTCATAAAACTACAGAAATGTTACTGGCTGCTTATTTCTTTAGGATTTATTTTTTTTAGGAGTCAAACAATTTGCTTTGTAAGAGAAGCAAGACAACTGCTTACATTTCAAATACATGTGTGTGGGAAGAATTAGCCTAAAAATGGGAAGTATTTGTTTTTATGCAATATGGATATTGAAACAATTGGTACTGAGGGTGACACTCACTCTTCCATGGAAAATTGATACATAACACTGTCACAGCAGCCAGGGATTTTGAAGAATCGTGGAACCATTTAGGTTGGAAAAGACCTCTAAGGGCATCAAGTCCAACCATTGACCTGACAGTGTCATCTTCACCACTAGCCCATGTCCTCAAGTGCCACATCCCCAGGGCTTTTAAATCCCTCCAGGGATGGGGACTCCTCCACTGCCCTGGGCAGCTGTGCCAAGTCTGACAACCCTTTCAGTGAAGAAATTTTTCCTAATATCCAATCTAAACCTCCCCTGATGCAACTTGAGGCCATTTCCTCTTGTCCTGACGTTTGTGACCTGGGAGAAGACACCGACCCCCACCTGGCTACACCCTCCTGCAACTTTGATCTTCAGGTGAAAAGAAAGGGAGCAACTTAGTGAGGAAATATTTACCCAGTAGGGCAATATTTACTTAAAGCAGAGAAGGACAGGACTGCTTTGATGCTCTGTTGTGAGCAATTTGATTACTTCCCTCGTGTACAATGTTCCTTCCTATTCAGCACACCAAGACTCTTTAATGCTGGTTTGGGCTGACAGCTGGACTCCTGCCAAACACAGCCTGGAGTTTAAACAAGGAACCATTTCCAGCTTTTTATGTTTCCTAAAAGGGAACTTCACCCCAAATATTTTCCTTACTCCCGGGAGGTGCAATTTGGGCTTGCCCAGATTGAATTCTGCTGTTGGACTCGGAGGCAAAGGAAGGATTAAGATGTGATAAAACAATGTCACTTACCTTCCCAGTGCCAGGTTGCCAGGCAAGCCTGCAGATTGATTTAGCATTTATCACATCATTACATTTCTGCAGCAGCAGCCAGCTTGTCGTGCATGTCTGAAAACAAAATTTAAAAAATAAGCTTTCTAGCTCAGCAAAAATCTACTGTTTAGTACAAATTCTTAAAGGGAAAGGGTGGGAAGAAAAACCCAAAAGGAAGAAATATATCTGAACTGAAATAATCCCTTTCATCAAAATACAGTAGTGCATACTGCCTTAAAAATACTTTGTCAATGTAGCCCTGAAACTATTTTAATGACAATAAAACTACTTGTAACAGAAATAAGATCACAGAACATGTATTTTTAATCAAGTACAGAACAAATGAGCTCATCTATTTTTAGGTTATAGAGAAATGTGGCCAAAAAGCATTTGTCAAACCCAGATCAACTGCAGCAAGGTGACACACAGCAGCCTGAATATGGTCCCAGAAGTATAAAGAAAGAATGGCTGTAATCTCAAATCACAGCACAGATTCATGCATCAAACTGCCCCAGTCCTGGAACATTCTCAGTATAATTTCCCCAGAAGGCACCCACTGTCAGTCTGCAACATGAGATTTCACACAACTATGCTTGTGTCTTAAAAAAAGTAGCAATCCACAAGTGTGGAGGGTATATTTTCAACTGTACTTACAGGAATAATTCCACAGGGATTCTTATTCCAGTCAATGGCATTTAGCAAAACTAATGCTACATCCATTCACAGAACTGCCTTATTAAACCCCTCACCTGAAGCCCTCTTTTCAAGCTCCTCACAGTTCTAAGAGCAGAGGCTAAACGTGTTTACCACAGTTGATAAATTGTTTATTATAATCAAAATTCCTGAAAGCAACGAGCTGAAGTTCTGAAATGAGGAATCTGATGTCAGTTGCTATCCTTATTTTGTCCTTGGCACTCACGGCGTTGGCCAATTAGGAAAGATGAACGGAAGGAATCAGGGATTTCACAGGCAGGAAGAACAAAACACAGCTACCCAGGCAACATTTCGTAAGAAGGTTTTGGAATTTCTCCCAGAAGCAGATAGAAGTATTCTGTGAAGCGTAGATAGATTTCATCCCCAAAAGGAAAATCCTACTCCAGAAGGGTTATTTCAGTCCAGCTCTTCTTGCTGTCTGTGAAATCCTGGATTTCTTAGGAAAGATTTCACGTGGAAAGGGCAGCCTTTACCTGATCTGCAATGTTCCAGACTCTGACAGAACCGTCACAGCTCGCCGAGGCCTCGGTAAGAGAATGGAGTAAACAAATTAATAATTAAAGACATAGAGAAATTAATGCTACAAAATGGAAAAAGTCCCTACAACCAATGCTACAGACACGTGATACACAGGCAGCTTTAAGAAGAAAGCCACCCTGTTTAAACCACTTTAAGACTTAAAACTTTCCAACACTGTCATCTTGATAATTGTACTCAGCTCCAAGCTGCCGTAATTACAAACCCTCACACTTCAAGTGAGCTAATCATTTGCAAAAGAGGCTCAAAATTAATATTAAATTTCTTTAGTGAGGCATCTTTTCTCCTCCAAATTAGATTCCAGAAGAATATGGACAGTAACTGAGTAGTAAAGCAAAGACTGAGTACTCCTGGGAGGCAACAAGTTGTGACACACTCCGTCACCAGCAAGGTCAGCTGAAACGAAGTTTCCATTCTCCCCAGTCACTGGGTGGTTTTTTGGTAAAAACTACATTTTAAATTTTTTTTCCCCCAGGGAAAATGAGATTTGAAGCAGAAAGTAAACAAGAAAGGTTGTTTTTTTACCAGGTAAACATCCTTGGGGTCAAAAGACAGGCTTAAAACAGGAGCATCGTGTCCTCGGAATGTTTTCTGCTTGCTGCTATCAGTCACCTCCACAACTTTGATCATAAAGTCACTGCAGATCACAACGACATAAAATTATCAACATTGCTATTAACAATGACAAACTATGTTTTTATGGCAATAAAAATTGGGCATTAAATATCTTTTGGGGAAGTTACAGCTCTCAACACTCTATGATGTAATGGAAAATGAGAATCTTGGGGCCTGTTACAATAGGAGTAAGGCCAGACTATTTTTATCAGAAAATTATTTTTGTTCATGTCAAAATTCATAAAATATGGTTGTTTTTTGAAGAAGATATTATGCACACACAGACCATATAGCTGTTTAATATAATATTCTACATGATCTAATAAAAATCTCTGTTCAGATACCAGAGAGCTGATGGCCCTAACAGGAACTATCTGCTGAGTGGGACCAATAGTCATTACTATAATTACTTGGTCATGCAGCTTTTAAAAAAAAGATGGTGCAAGTAGTTTATTTTGTGACTTTTTAACTGGATTTTGAAGACCATTCAGTGTATCAGATACAACAAGAGAATTTTTACTTTATTCCTTCTTCCAAAATTGCAGCCATTACTGCAGTTTAACTCAAAATATCAATCCTAAGACACAAAGCTCCTAAGACAAACTTCCCTCTCAAGCCTCATTGCAACACCCCCAGAGAGAAATTTCATTTTAGGATCTAATTCTATAGGGTTAACCATTGTTTTTAACTCTTTTCCTATAGTTCACGTGAACTTTGGCAGCCAGTTGGATGTTAAATTTACATACAGCTGAAGTTTGCAGACTCCATGTGAAAATGGAGAAATCTGGGACAAATAAAAGCAATTCTTCTCAGCTGCACTCCTTCACTTGATGGCTTTCACCATTCTCCTTCAGTATGACACAGAAGACCTCACTGAAGGGTGGCCTGACAGTCTTGTGAGCTCTTTTTTCCTAAAAATGTGGGAGCCCCAGCCAGGCTGCAGGAGTACTGGGGGGTTATAAAAGCTTTAGAAACAGCAAACAGTTTGTTGTCTGCCTAATCTCTCTAATCAAAGTCACATCCTGGGGCAGAGCTGTTCCCTCAGAAGCAAGCACTGGCAGAGGGCCCAAAGCCATGATCCCTGTCAGATTTGGAGATTACAGTGGTTACTGCCCAGCCTCCCAGTTTTGGTGGAGCTGCTGCCAGAGTTCACAGTCCAGCATGTTCATCCAAAATGCTTTTCTGGTTCAATTCACACTTAGAGGAGTCAGGAAGCAGATCTCTGCCATCTCCCCTGTGGAGCAAAAATTCCAGAAGAGAAGCAAGCAGACAGCCTGAATTAGCTATGACTGCCCAAAGGGTTCACCAAATCCAATTAAGAATCACCTGAGCCTTGAATACATGAAAAAAAAACCACAAAAAACCCATTGCCTGCTGGCTATTTTGCCTTCTCTGTTAAAGGACTAGAGTATATTCTGTAAAAGTACACGTGCTGCCCTAAGAAAAGAACTAAACTATGTATTAAATTCCCCTCAGGCAAGTCTTGAAAGTGTCATCTGCTATCGTTTGGCAGATCGGTGATGCTTATGCCAGAGAATGACTCAAAGCTCTCGCACAAATCAGAACCAATCCAACTTTCAGATGTGCATATTCATCTGCAGCTCCATGATCCTGAGCAGTCAGGACATCCTCCTCAGCTCCCAGTGACAAAACCCTCGGTGAGAGGAGACATCCACAAGGGTGAAACACTTGTGCATCAGACTGAGAGCTGAAAACACTCAAGCCTCCTAAGGACATTATTTCACAACACCAGACTTCTATATAAAACTACTCGGTGGATCAAGTATCTCCCAGAGCATTGTTTCCCAAACTCCTTTCCATTCCTTTCTTCCCCTCCACCCCCTTGAAGGCATTTTCCAATCCTTTAAAAAGCCCTCAGAGGTTTGTGGGTTCGTGACCTCGTTGGTAACAATCAGCCCGTGAGGAAGTTCCCAGGTTCTGAAGGGCAGCAGTGCCTTTTCCTCGTGGTGCCCACCTTACCTGGATCCAGCAGCAACCTTGGTGCCGTCACGACTAAAGGTGACGTGGTTCACGGGCATGGTGAAACGAGTGAGGATCCCATCCGGAGCTCCCTCGGGAAATGTGTGGATCTGGACGGTGTTGTTGGAGACTGCTGCCATCAGCCTTCCGTTCTGACAACAAAACCAGCCATAAAACCTGTCAGTTAAAACACATTCGTGCCACAGGGACAAAAATACTGCTCTGATGTCCCAAATAGTTGGGCAGGTTAACTTTATTCATGGCAAAAAGGTCTGACGGTAAGAGTAGCAAGGGAAATACTCTTTAACTTATATTTTTCCCCCAAAAAAATACAGGCAAGAACAGTAACTTTAACAATTTATCACTTTAAACAAACTAACTTCCATGCTATTCAGATTCATCTGCTGCAGCATCAGGAGAGGGCACCCTTGGACTGGAATTCTCAGTTAAATGCCACCAGGGAAAGACGAGAAGTTCATGAACTATAGCTCAGTTCTTTGCCGAAAACAGAAAGCAGACGTTTACTAAAAATTAATCCAGATTTTAAAAATTGCAAAACAAAAGAAATAATTATCCCATGCTTGGAAAATAATATCTCTTTGAGTGACAATACTATTCCTCAGTTGTACACAGCAGTAAAACTTTAAAATAAATACAAAGAAATGCCTGATTTCTTTTTTATTGTGTGTATTTTAGGTGGGGAGGCAGAATTGTGGTTGGGGTTTTTTGTTAAGGTGTCTAAAAGTAAAAATCCTGAAGGTAAAGAAAGCAGCAATCAGCAGTGAATAACCTAAAAAAATAACAGATCAGATTTATTACTCAGATTACATCAACCTCTCGGAGCAGTCCCTCGTGACATTTCATTAATGAAGAGTAATTTTTGAAAAATGATTTCCTGACATTTAACTCTCCCACTGTTTAAAAATAAAGAAGCCCTCAAAACTAGGAGCACCTTTTTCAATTTTTCCCCGGGTTTTTCCTCATCTACTCTTTAACAGTTTTTGCAATTTCTGGCTCTGCCACTCATTTGCTAAGAGAACCCATTCAAGTCACCTCACTTGGTTTGTGAAAGGATAGGTAATGTGATGAAAATCAACAGCAAAATACCCTAAAAATCAATGATGAAAATAGATTATGCAGGTATTGAGAGACACATGAGGTATGTTAAAAGGGACATAAGAAAGAGGATTCACTTAAGGCAGTAGTTCTGAATAGGATTTCAAATGGTAATTCTCATAATGCAATACAAATATGTTAATACTCATTTATTTCCTCTTTCACACTCCTCTCCGAAATCACAAGTCCTCGAAAAACAATTTAAAAATTTCTCTTTATCACTGCCAGGTTAAATACACAGTATTTGTAGAACTGATGTAGGCTTCTGGAAGTCTTCTCTTCTAAAATTGACACAAAGACAATATTTTAGGCCCACTACTATTAATGTAACATAACAAAAATTGGACGTGAAGGAAATAATGCGACAATTCTCAAGCTAAATACATGAACATGCATAGCAAAAAAAGTTATTTTCTATTAAATAAATCCTCTTCTCACTTTGGGGACACTGGGTCAGAGGCATCTTTAGGCCAAATAACAATTCTGAGAGTGAAACATCAACCGATTATAAAAAAAAAAGTGTTACCAAACCATCACTCACTTTGTGAAAGCAAGTTTTGATTAATACAGATTAATACATTCCTTGGACCTTAACACCCCCCCAAAAAAACAACCTCTTGGCTTTCTTCCTAACACTTGATGATCACATCCCTATGCTGGGAAACTTCTTGCAACTCACATGGTGAGAAAACACTGAAACAACCAAAAAAGTTCACTGCATAATTAGCTTAATCTGCTGGGTTTGTTTCTCAGAAAGGAGATCAAAGTCAGAAATTAATATAACTGAACGTGAAGGAAGAAGAGGGGAAAAAACATTACAAAAGTTTAGCATAAGGAATAACTGCTCTATAATTGCATGTGGGGTACAATGAATCGTCAGAGGTAATTCTTGTTTAATGTTACCCACAGGAGCAGCATCCCTGGACTGGCAAAAACACAATCTGTAGGGAAATGCAGAGCTGTGAGGAGCTGTGTTAACAACCACACCTTTAGAGCACACGAGTAGGCCTTTTCTCCCACGTTGATGGACTTTGGATCGTCGTCATCCAGGTTTTCCCAAATCCTAACGTCTCCATCACTGCCACAAGTTACAATGCAGCTGTGGAAAGACACAGGATTTGTTAACATCCAGGAATCTGCACCCTTTTTTAAGCGTTTGGTTGTAATGCCAAATGAGGCTTTTTGTGGTTTCAAGGGATTGTTACCTGACCATCTCTTACAAACAGTCTTTGCAATGATAATGAACTAAAGAAAGGAATAAACTGATATGGACTTTAACCATACCCAGTATATAAGGTGTACCCTTTGAGTTTATTTTGAGAGGCCTTGGGTTTTTTTTAGCTTACCTTTTAATCTATAAAAAGGTGATACTAAATATATAGTTTCTATTTCAACCTTCAGGAACTAGCACAAGGAAAAGATGAAAAGATAGCAAGCCCAATATTGCATTCCTTCAACTATATTTTTAATTTCTTAGTGCATACATAAACATATTTACTCCCACGCTACACTGATTTCTGCTAAAATCTATGAAGTCACTCTCATAAAATGTGCATACAGAGTTTTTATATATATAATACTTACTAAATATATATATACATGGGGATATATATAAGCTTTCATTTAAGTTATAAATCAATCACTTCTAAACTCAGAGCACCTAGATAAGTCACACAGCCACTTCTCAGCACGGGCAAAACCCAAAGGACTTCTTGGACCATGCCAGGCCATAAATCCATCCCAGTATCCCACATAGCAATGACTGATATAGAAACTTAGAGAATCATTAAGATTGGAAAAGCCCCCTAAAACCATCGAGTCCAACTATTCCCCCAGCACTGCCAAAGCCACCACCGACCTGTGTCCCCAAGTGCCACATCCACACGGCTTTTAAATCTCTCCAGGGATGGGGACTCCACCACTGCCCTGGGCAGCCTCTGCCAATGACTGACCACTCTTTCAGTGACGAAATTTTTCCTAATACCAAACTCCTGGGAAAGCATCAGGCAGGAACAAGCCCATCCCTCCCTCAGTCTCTAGGAATGGGGCTGTTACCTGCCGGTGTCATCGAAACAGACATCGGTGTGTCCCTCGGTGTGGCCGTACCGCATCGGCTTCTGCGTTGATGGCATCTTTGCTCCCACCTGCCTGTTTATGGAGGGGATAAAAGAAGAGAAATAACATCAGTTAAAAGGAAACACTTCAGGAAGAGCATCAGATGGGGGGACAAGGTGAGAGCTGCTGGGACAGCACCCACCCGTTCAACCACCTGCGGGGATGGGGACACAGGGATGGGAGCACTGCCGGGCTGGGGACACCGTGGGCACGGGGACATGGGATGGGAGATAGGGACACCGTGGGGATGGGGACATGGGAATGAGGACATTGCTGGGGGGGGAGCACAGAGATAGGAGAGGGGGACACTGTAGGGATGGTGACATCACAGGGATGGGGATATCACGGGGATGGGGGCACGGGGACAGGAGATGGGGACACTGTGGTGATGGGGACACAGTGATGAGGTCACCGGGACAGAAGATGGGGACACTGTGGTGATGGTGACATCACAGGGATGGGGATATCGCGGGGATGGGAGATGGGGACACCGTGGCAATGGGGACACGGAGTTAGGGGGCATAGGGATGGGAACACCGCAGGGATGGGAGCCCGGGTTACCGAGGCCCGGAAGGGCCTGGCGTGCCGGGGCCCGTCCCTCGGCTATCCCGGGGCAGGCCACCCGAGCCGGCCGCCGCACCCCGGCAGGGACCCCCAATCCCCCCGGCTGCCTC
>VZTA01018968.1:15124-42004 GCA_013398855.1 Mohoua ochrocephala
AGCGGTACCGGGGAAATCGGGGTCCCCTGTCACTGGAGGGGCTCGGGGTCTGCCCCCCTGTCAGTCAGCGGGGGGCTCGGACCGGGGTCTCCTGTCACCGGGGAGGGTTGGCCTGGGGTCCGCCCTCTGTCACCGCGGTGCTCGGAGCAGGGTCAGCGCTCTGTCCCCCGCAGGGACTCGGTCCAGGGTCTCCTGTCACCGGGGGAGCTCGACCCGGGCTCTGAGCCTTGTCACCGGGGGGACTCGGTCCAGGGTCCGCTGTCACCGGGGGGCTCGGCCCGGGGTCTGAGCCGCTGTCAGTGACCGGGGGGCTCAGGGTCTCCTGTCTCCGAGGGCATTCGGTCCGGGGTCTCCTGTCACCGGGGGGGATTCGGTCCAGGGTCTTCGCTCTGTCACCGGGGGGTTCGGTCCGTTCGCTTCTCCTCTGAAAAACCCCGTGCCCGATGTATGTACCCTAACACATATAGGGCACATACGTTCCCTGTTTATCCTTCTGTATATGGATTTAATGGCAGCTCCAAAAGAGGCACAGGAACGGCAGGGAAAGCCCAAATGAGGGGCTGTGCCCTTCACCCCCCTCGGGCAGCACCCCCATAACAGCGGGGGGCTGCGCTCACCCAGCCGCAGGATCAAACCCCTTTGGAGATCGTCATGGTCATTATGGAATTCCTCTGGAATTCCAGCCATCCTGATGCGTGTGCGAGGTGGAGTTGACAGCAGTTGTAGTCAGGCAGGTAGCGATTGCACTGCAAAAAATCACTAAGCTTTTTTTGTTTTTTTTATTGGCTGAAAAATAGGAAGAAAGCATTGTGGCTGATTTTTTGAAGGATTTCAAAAAAAATGCTGGTATTGAACATACCTGAAATAAGGCGTTAAAAACCAGAATTATCTGTTTTCCATTTATGTAGCCTTAATGCTCTGGCCCAGTTTATTCCTGCTTCGAAGAAAAAATCGCTTCCAGGCAAAACCCTTTTATCTTCAGTTTTGCTCTGCAGTGGGGTTATTGGTGGTCGGGGTGAGCAGAGTGATTTATTTATATTGGAAATGTGGCTCTCTCTAACACTCACATTCCTGGTAGTTTCATGAATGAATAAGTGACAGGATTACAAAGCAGGCACACTTCTTTAAGAAAAAAAAAATAGAAATATGGCCAGATTTCATTATTAAACCTCGTGGAAGCTGTGTAGAGACATGTTTTCCATGGGTGTATCCTACATATTTCAGTAAATCGTGATTTCTGGCGAGGATAATGTGTTCTAGAGAAATGATTTGGAGCTGAACTGCTTATCAGATGAGTGGGAAGACCAAGCTATTCCTGCTGCAAGCCGCTGCCTGTCAAATGTGTTTATTTTTCTTAATCACTTTAATTTTCGGAGGCTCCGACACAAACTGCACCTGAAGTGTTTTGCAATATAAAAGCCATTTTACATTCGCTTCTATGTAACAACTAATTTCCTTGCCTGGAGGTGCTGCCTGCTGGGATAACTCTTTGAACAGCACAGGAAAACTGAGGGGAGGTTTTTCAGGGGGGTGTCGGGATCCCGTGGTCACTCGTCCAAGGGACCGCAGGCCCTGTGGCTTGGTCACGTCCGAAGTGACACGGCACCGAATGCAAAGTTATACTTTAAATCCGGTTGGGAACTCAGCCTGCTGCTGGCTTGATTAATAGGTGTGAGTGGCTGCGAGCGGGGCGGGAGCCGGGAATCGCTGCTCTCCTGCTCGGTTTCTGGGTGGAGCACGGAGTGTTGGTCATGGACCATAAAGCTTTCACTGATTTAGTGCTGGAGAGGCTGCTGCGGTTTGCCGAGCGCTGCCTGCATCTCTCCTTCCACACATGAGCAGAGCTTCATTAAGGCAGGAGATACGAGCAGCCCTCACCTTTGGCACCTGCTGCCAGCTCAGTTCCATCTCCTGGGAGTGAATATAATGTCCCCCGTGTTGGGGTTAGCTGGGCATGGCCCCCCTCCTCCCACAGTTCTGGGGATAAATCAAAGGTATTTCCAAGGAAGAAATATTTAGGTTGCCAATGGTACCTTTAGAAAGTCCTTTGTGTGCGTTTGTGTGATAATTGCTTCGTTTGCTGGAAAGGCCTCTGGAGTCAAGCTTAGGTATTTTTGAATGGTATCACAAATCAAAGTAAAGCCAAAACTGAAGAAAAATAACTTAAGACAGAGGAATTGAGATTTATTGTTACCCTTAATAGGTTGGGAAGGTCAGGTTTTCAAATGTGGTCTTGTGGCCAAAATCTAATCGGGTGAAATTAATGAAAGCAGCTTGTGACCAGTGAGATTTTGTTTTAAAATAACTTTTATGTAAATTACGAAAGAAAAAGTACTCCAGTTTATTGCAGCTTGCTCTTCTCTCTCAGGATTTTATCAGCTCTACAAAACCAACTTCCATAACAATTCCAAAATTGATTCATTGTTCTTTGTGAGCCCTCTTTTGTTGTTTAATTAGAGGCACAATACAGCAACGCTTTGTGTGCCTGGACAGAAAACTTTCCACGTACTTCCTGCCCTGGAAGGGCTGTGCAGTGTGGGAGCACCAGAGAGGTGGTGGGACCTTCATCCTGGGAGGTTCTCAGGACGTGGCCAGGCCATGCCATGGCTCCCCTGAGCCCTCGCTGGCAGCAATCCCACTCCAAGTGGGAGGTTGGGCTGGAGACCCCCCACCATCTGCTCCTTCTTTAGACAGAAAGGGAAGCAGCTTGATGAAGAGGACTGTTGGGCTAGAGGCAAGCATCCAGCAGCTCAGGACATAAGTATCTGGTTAAAGCAGTTCAGTATTCAAGTATTTATTGGATAAATAATAAAAAAAAAAAAGGCTGTCTACATTTATGGTTTTGATTCTCCTACTGGCGTTATTGATTAGACATATGGTGAGGCTGTCGCTGTCTTATCACAGCTGTGGATTGCAGCCTACCCCTGGCTAGGAGGGAATATTGTTATCCCTCCAAACAGCAACTGGATATTGCTTTTAGTCTGGGCTTGAAGTCTCAGGGTTGAGGCATCAGCTCGTGAAAGAAAAAGCACCTTGTCTGCAGACGAGAGAGAGGAGCCTCTGAAGGAGGGAGCTGGGCACAGCACAAAACCAACAGCAAAAGCCACCCGGCTCTCTGCCTGTCCTCAGGGACTGTAGCTGTGACAGTGTTGGGTAACCTTGGACTACCAGCCGGGTCCCGTGGCCCAAAGTGAACTCTGCTCATCCCCGCATGTGTCTTTATCTTTGCTGTTTCCTTAGGGGAAGGGGTTTCCAGCATAAGGGTTTTGTCAAACCTGCCGTCATCGGAGACGCCCGGGGCGTCCCCGTGCAGGATGAGGCTTTTGCAGGGAGGGCACTCGTTATTTCTCCCAAAAGGAGCTCGGAACTGATGCGTGTGAGCTGCACAGCGCTGGACTCCTCCATTTAACCTTCCCCTCTAGGGAAAAGTACACTCTGTGTTCCCTCTCTTTTATCCTCGCCCTCCTGTCCTGCTCCTCCAGCAGCGCTCCAGCCATTAATGGAAGTACGTGTCCTTTCCCTTGGACGCTGCGGTGAAAGGAAGAGCTGGTTTAGATGGATGGCCTGAAGTGGTAATAGAGCACTGAATGCCTCCCCTGCCCTTTATGCTTTTTTCTTTCTGACACTCTAATTATTTTTGGTGCCCATTTTATTGGTGGGGCTGTGAATCACTGATCCAGAAGGGTATGGAGGTGTGATCCCTTGCTGTAATGCCAAGCAGCGGGATTCAGGAGGCAGCTCTCCCGCAGCGCACGTTTGTAACACACGGTCGAGTTCAAACCTGGCTTTAGCAGGATGACATCCCTTTTTTTCTTCATTTATTCCCTGCTCTTTTCACAGCTCTACTGTTCTGTCTGATTAGCAATTCCTGCTCTGACGTGGCAGAACTGGCGCCTGGGTTCCAGCAGCCCTTCAAACCCCGGGGAAGCAGCTCTGGCTAATGGTGCGTGGCTTTGCAGCATCACGTGCTGCTTCCCCAGCTTCACTTTCAGGGTTCAGGTACCACTAATGATTCACGACAGGAGAAAGGTACAAAGGAGAAGGTGGCTTTACAGTTCAATACAACAGCAACCCAGAAATTCCATAAAACCCCGAGCTTCTTTCAGTTGGAAGGCTGAAGTTAGGAGATAACAGGCACTTCTGGGTTTTTGTATGTTTTGCAGTTTTTAATTAAAAGCCCATATTCTGCATGTTCTTATTCCTTGTATGGGCTGGATGAGCAGAATGAGATAATTGAAGGTTTCAAAAGCAATTACAAACTGTCGTATCCTAATTTTTAAGTACTTGACTTTGCAACCTCAGTGATATCTCTCTGTCCAATTAAAAATCCCATATATAGACGGTTAATGTATTTTACTACAGGATGCATCTAAAAACTTTTTGTCTTCAGTGACTTCAGATTATCACCAGAGTAAATGAGATTGCTTTTTTTCCCCCTCTTTTTTTTTTAATTGTGGAGAAAATTCAGTGCTCCACTCTAGGTATTTCTGGATGAAAAATATCAACGTTCCAAAAACAATCAATGAATCCTGGTCGAAATAAAGATGTTTTGAGTCTCATATACAAATGTTGCCTTTCTCCTGTCTTCATTGTGTCTTGCCATGCTTTCACTGAAAAGCAATTTGCAAAACCCTGAGATGAAAAATAAATCTTTAGTTTAGTCTTTGATTTGTAACTGCTGGAATAGGGACCCTTCCTGTGGTTCCTTTTGGTACCAGTAAGGTGATATTCATCTACGTTGCTCCAGTGTCATTTTTGTTCCCAACGTATTTCCAGTGTTGAACCTATCTTACCTTCATTCTACATTTCTGCATCTCCTCCCTTCGCCTGCCTTTTCCTTTCCCCCACAGCTCTCAGGTCTGTGGGTTTTAAATAAGGAATGCAATGTGAAAAATTCCTGGGTGAAAGTTCCATCTGGGATGCATTTGGCCCACAGATTGCATGTGAGCCTTTTGGCAAGGCTGTCTTGTTCTTTTACTGAAAGCAGAGGCTCGAACTCAGCCTGCGCAGCCCCGGGGGACTGCAGAGAGGTTGTGTCATGCTGGCTAATCCTGATGATGAGAATGGATTGAATGGAGAGAGGAAGTGGATGCCCTTTTCTTTTCCTGCTTAGTATTTACCATGTCAATTAGTTGTAAAAAAAAATCCAAAACCCCAAAACAACACAACAGAAAAACCCACAGCCAAAAAAACCCCCCAGTGCAACGGAGAAGCTGTGCATGGTTTTGGTGCAGAAGCATCATAGAACCATAGAATATCCTGATCATGATAAGTGATGGGAAATATTTCTACATCCTGCCATGCCTCGGGGGGGGTATAGCATCCATACCATATTGCTGTCTATGTATCTTGAAAAAAATCCTGCTCCACTTTCTACTGAGTAATCAAAAGAGGATTTTTTTCATCTTTTTTTTCAAAGTGCAGCAGTCAAAAGGAAACCTCTTATCTATTTGAGAATTCAATATACCTTTGGAAACAAAAGAAAATGAAATCAGCAACCGTAGGTCTCAAAGCAACACTGATTTTAATAATGTAAACTTCCTTCTCTAATGAGTAATAAGCAGTTCCATCTTTCACAGCCTTTTAAAATTGCTTTTAGTAAGGGGCTGGATTGTTTTAATCCTTTTCAGTATGTAAAGCCCCAGATATTTCAATCCCTTAGGGCCTCAGTATTTCCTAGCTCCCTTCCTTTGAAAAGGCAGAGGAAAACAGCTTTCAGAAACTGACAGAATCTGTGACTGATAAAATTTAGGTTTGTTGTTTTTTTTTTTTTTTATCCCGAAAGTGACCCAAAAGTGTCAGTTAAGAAAAAGATCTCTGGCATCCCACCCTGTGGATTAGTAGCAAACAGGCATATCATCTAGGTACAGTAGCTCTTTGTACTCTGACCTACTTGTTTCTGTTCTGGTTTGTTCCTTCTTGAAAGGTTATTTGGAAGAGATGCAGAATTTGCTCCATAAACAGCTAAAGCAGTATCACCTGCCCCGGGAAGGGTTTCCTTTTGAAATGGGCCCTGGCACAATGGGGTTGCCAACACCTAAAACATTCTGCTCTGCTGCATAGTCAGAATGGAAACTCACCAAATATGTTAAGATAGCTTTTTCTGCAGGATGCTTTTCCCAAGGAAGGGTTAAGAGAGCTTCGTCTGGGATCAGGCTGGTATTTGTGGGGTGTGCTACTGAATTCACCTCAATCCCATGATTTTTACATGGTCAGCAATTAATTGTCACGGTTGTCCTGTCTCCACCAGCACCGACGTTGCATTGTGTGTGTGCGTAGCTGTTAACCGAGCTGCGTTTTCTTTTTCCTTAGATATTTCCAGAAAGTGCCTCGAGGAAGCTTCCTTATGTAGAAAAACCCCACAAGAAACACAGCGTGCGCTTCCTGGCAACTCGTGAAGTGAAGCTGTCACAATGGCAGAAAACAAGGACAGCAGCGCGAAGAACGCAGATGTGAGGCCCAAAAGCAGCCGGAGCAGGAGCGCAGACAGAAAGGATGGGTATGTCTGGAGTGGGAAGAAGCTTTCCTGGTCCAAGAAGAGCGAGCATTGTCCTGATGCCGAGACTGCGAGTGCTGCAGGAAGGTCGGGGACTAATTTAAGGAGCCAAGAGAGGAAATACAGCTGCTCGTCCATCGAGCTGGATCTAGACCGGTCCTGCGGCCACAGGTTTCTAGGCCGGTCTCTCAAACAGAAGCTGCAGGATGCTGTGGGTCAGTGCTTTCCCATAAAGAACTGCAGCAGCCGGCACGCCTCGGGACTGCCATCTAAAAGGAAAATCCATATCAGTGAGCTGATGCTGGATAAGTGTCCTTTCCCTCCGCGCTCGGAGCTGGCGTTTCGGTGGCACTTGATCAAAAGGCACACGGCCCCTATAAGCCCAAAGGCAGAAGAATGGATAATTGCTGATTTATCCCAGCACGAGGAAAGGGAGGATCAGCCACGAGACGAGGAGCTTGCCAATGGGGGAATGGACTCTCCCTCCCAGTCCTGCGACTTCACCGACAGCAGTTCCTCTCGGGGTGACCCGAGGCCTGAGCTGGTGACGGGTAAGGTGGCGAGGAGCAGCAGAGATGAGAGCGACATGGACTCCGATGATGAAGTCATAACTCTGTGCACAAGTTCTCGCAAACGAAACAAGCCCAAGTGGGAAACGGATGACGAGCTGCTACGGATGGAAACGCCTCCGAAATACCATACCCAGATTGATTATGTCCACTGCCTAGTGCCAGACCTCCTCCAGATCAATAACAATCCCTGCTACTGGGGAGTCATGGATAAATACGCGGCTGAGGCGCTGCTGGAAGGAAAGCCGGAGGGAACGTTTCTGTTGCGAGACTCTGCCCAGGAAGACTATTTGTTTTCCGTGAGCTTCAGGCGCTACAGTCGCTCCCTCCACGCCCGGATAGAGCAGTGGAATCACAACTTCAGCTTTGATGCCCACGATCCCTGTGTCTTCCACTCTCCCGACATCACGGGACTCCTAGAACACTACAAAGATCCAAGTTCCTGTATGTTCTTTGAACCACTTTTATCCACTCCCCTGAACAGGACCTTTCCCTTCTCTCTCCAGCATATATGTAGAACGGTTATTTGCAACTGTACAACTTATGATGGTATCGATGCACTTCCCATTCCTCCCTCGGTGAAGCTGTATCTGAAGGAATATCATTATAAGTCAAAAGTTAGAGTGCTCAGGATCGATGTACCAGAGCAGCAAAGCTAGAAAATATTTTTGTGACAGAAATTGTCTCCAAACAGACAATACTATGTTCAATCTCTTTTCCTTCTAGGTTTTTTTTTAAATAGCGACTTGATTATTTTTTTCTTTTTCTGCATATTATTTACCACCCAAACTAGTCTCTGTTTAAATGTACTTTTGAGTCTTCACAGCTCTCTTTTTTAGAAATTATATTCATTGTGGGCTTTTGGTACTGTCCCCAGGCTAGAGTTTTATGGAATTCCAGGTAGGCTTTCTGGTATTTCTATAGATGGATAGTCGTTAGATCTAAAACCCCCTGAAAATCAGTTTTGAACTTGATCTGTCTTTTCTATTGTAGTTGACATGTGTTGCTGACATGATTGAAATAATGCACTGTTAACTAAAGATTGACTCATCTGTATTTTCTGCATTTCTTTTAAAATGAGTGCTCTAGCCGCTGCGTGTGTGTGTGTCTGTCCGTCCCTATCCACTGCAGTAAATTTGCCAGTCTATTTCTAACATTACTATTCCGAGCAAAATGAAGTTTGAAAGAGGATATGATCTTTCTATAAATACATCAGGGGACTAAATACCAGGGAGAGGAAAAACAATTCAAGTTAAGGACAACACTCAGTGCAGGAACAAACATGTATAAACTGGTCCTGAAAAGATTTTGGTTGGAGAGGAGGAAGACTCGTTGTCGTCAGAGCAGCGGGGTTCTGGAAGAGCTTTTCATTTTGTATAATAGCAGTAAAAAGCAAACTGCTCATAAAGTGGGATTTGATCAGTGACTGAAGAGATAATCATGTAGTGACTTATGATAGATGGGGCTTGGACTTGGGAACTCTGTTTCTGTGTTACCGTTGCATTATATGAAATACCCAGTTTTTGCTGCAGGAGCTGCCACTGCTTAAATGATGAAGCACAGGGTGGGAGGGTGGGAAGGAAGATATTTCCTTAAAAATCTGCATATTTAACTATCTGATTCTGCATGGTTGAGCCTGAGGTGATGGTGAATAACTTTCCTACTTTGTTAGTAGGGGGGTTGGTTTTTTTAATGAGTATAGTTGAAAAAGAGCCCGCTGATTTTTCTTGCGATGTGAAGCGTTCGGTCGAATGGCTTCCTGCCAAATTCCATGTACGGGAAGACCATGCATGGATAATGCTCCTAAAAGCATTACTTACATTACACGGATAGGCAGATCTGCTGCTGAGATGTTGGTGGAATCCCACTGAGACTCGGTGGATGTGGGTTCAGGCAGGAAACTCCGGGCTGGCCTCGGGGTGCAGCTCCAGGCGGTGCGGCAGTGACCTGCACTTCTGTTCCCTGTATGTGCTTTATCTCCTCTCCCAAACCGGGCCAGGAACTCCTCTGCCAAAAGAATGTGAGATGGTGTAATTGTAACTCCAACAACCACATTGTTTCCTCTCCTTTGATCACAGGGAGCCTTTGTATCCTCTCAAAATGCTTTTGAAACTGAGCCCCAAGCCTGCCGAATTACAAATGTGTTTAATTTCATGCATGTGAAGGATCCTATCAAAAAATCAGCAGTGACCTGTGGGTGAGGTTATCACAGAATGGTTGGGGTTGGAAGGCAGCTCTGGAGATGATCTAGTTCAACCCCCCTGCTCAAGCATAGGATCACATCCAGGTGGGTTTTGAACGTCTCCAGAGAAGGAGACTCCACAACCTGTCTGGAGTCTGTTCCAGGCCTCCATCACCCGCACAGTAAAGAGGTTTTTTCTCATATTCAGATTTAAGTTCCTGTGTTTCAGTTTGTGCCTGTTGCTCCTTGTCCTGTCTCAGGGCACCGCTAGAAAGAGTCTGTTCCCATCCTCCTGACAGCTGCCCTGAAGGTGTTTGTATGGATTGATTGGTTCCCCTCTCAGCTGTCTCTTCCCAGAGCTGAGGCCCAGCTCCCTCAGCCTTTCCTCACAGGGAGATGCTCCAGTCCCCTCACTGCCTTCACAGCCCCTCCACTGGGCCCTCTCCAGTAATTCCTTGTATTTCTCATACTAAGCAGCCCAGAACTGGACACAGCAGGCCCAGCTGAGCCCTCAGCAGGGCTGAGGAGAGGGGCAGGATCACCTCCCTCGACCTGCTGGCCACACTTTCCCTCATGCAGCCCAGGATACCATCGGCCTTCTTGGCCACAAGGACACAGTGCTGGCTCGCCCCAGCTCCTTTTCCAGCAGGGCAGCCCCCAGCCTGGACTGGTGCATGGGGTTATTCTTCCCCAGGATAGGGGAATCCTGCTTGAACATCCTTAGGTTCCTCCCTGCCCATCTCTCCAGCCTGTCTGGGCCTGGCTGAGTGTCAGCACAGCCTGTTGGTGTGTCAGCCACTCCTCCCAGCTTTGTATCACCAGCAAACCTGCTGAGGGTACACTCTGTCCCTTCATCCAGCGTGGTGAATAAGCTCAACAGGACCGGACCCATCACTGATCCCTTGGGAATCTGTGTGCAGGCAAGGAGCAGCAGAGCACGGTGCTGTAGAGTCTTGCTCCAAGGTTGTAGACTCAGACTAAGCAATACTCCTATTTGAATCTTTTCATTTCACCTTGTACAGGATCCTATGGATTTGTGGGCATCAAATCCATCCTGCAAGGTGGCTGCTCAGGAGTTACCAAGGAAGCTTTGCCATGCAAGGACCTGCCACCCTGCCCTTACCCCCAACCTGAGCAGATAAAACCCTTTCCACTGAGCTCCTGCCGCTGTGATGATGTAAACAGATTTCCAGGGACATCTGGACCAGCCCGTTTGTTTTCACAGGGTTTTAAATAGGTTTGGAACCAAAGTCTCCAGGGAGAAAATGCTAACACATCAATCCATGGCATCGCACATGGATGAACGCGCTCTGGGACGAATTCTCAGCTGCTATAAATCAGCGTGGCTTTATTGATACACTTATAGTGGCTCATCCCAGCTGAGATCCTCCCTCCTCCATATCCAAATGGAACTGTGGGACCGATGTCAGAAAAACTACCCTGGTTTTTTCTGTAATTTTTATCTTGTGCTGCTTCCATTCATTGCCTTTTGCATAAACTGTATTTTATCAAGGACAGCTTTATATTGCTAAGTCTGTTTTTCACCCTATCACTGCCATTTTCCAGATGCAACGTAGATGCAGTCATTGCTCTGCTCTTGTCCACTGTGCTCATCACAGTGGGATGATGGGCTGGGATTTGGGTGGCTGCAGTACGAAGGAATAGGATCTGCTTCAAGATCTGGAGTGACGTCAGAGATATTTGCAATCTGCTTGATTAAAATTCTCTTTCAGAAACTCCTAATTAGGGCAAAAAAGCTCATAATTTTAGATAGGGATTAGCATTATTTTTATGGCAGGACCATAAAAATTAGATTTTGACCAAAGTTTGTACTTCAGAAGTTAGCGAAGGCCACCGTCATTTTCAAAATCAGCAAAGATTTTGTCCCTTCCAAATGAAAGGCCAGGAGAGAACATTTTTTGGGGTATCATTCCCCAACACACTGCATTTCAGTGTCATTCTGCATGCAGCCTACGTTGTTTTGACATGAGTTGATGCATCACTTACCCCAAAAACATCTTGAGCACTCCAAATTTAGGAGACCTATATAATACAGCAGTTGGGGGAAGAAGGTGTGGCACATAAAAATAGTGCCTTTGGACTGTGGGGCAGTTAATTGCATTAGTTTAGAGAAATCATACGTGGAAAGTATCGATAAATGGGATTTTGTGAAAGTTCCCGCTGGTTTTTCCTGGTTGGTTTGTCCACCTGTGTGACATTTGTCCCTCACAGCACTGAGTTGTGTTACACTTGCAGTCCATGGAAGATCCATGGCACGAGCTGTACGTGTTTTAGGAAACGGAAGAACTCAAAAGGTCTATTTTGTTTAAAATCCATTTAATCTTTTTTTCTCTTCTTTCCCTCTCTATTTTAAATAAAACTGGTAGAACTGGTTTTACAATATGCCCAGAACTGTCATCCTAAAGTTTTCACTGCTGTCATTAACAGTCCTGCCAGTGCTGCTCATTCCAACACCACTTTAGAACACCTTGACCCAAAGATAACTGAGCCTAGAATTCAGTTTTGAAACCCTCTTAAAAATTAGCCTCAAAAACAGGGTAAGAACTTCCACCTTCTAGAATCACAGAATCCCAGAATGGTTTGGGTTGGAAGGGACCTTACAGATTATCCAGTTCCACCCCCTGCCATGGGCAGGGACACCTTCCACTAGCCCAGGTTGCTCCAAGTCCCATCCAACCTGGCCTTGAACACTTCCCAGGATGGGGCAGCCACAGCCTCTCTTCTCAGCCCAAATTCTGCCAAGACAGAAATCCCACATTCTTCAGGATGAAGATTTAAAGTGGAACGAGGAAAGGTGCAGAGATGTGCCAAAACCCACGTGTCCCAAGACCGTGCAGCAGGCCAGTGGCTGAGCAAGGTCATAATCCAGAGATGACCCTGGCCACAGCTCCCCTGTTTTGGGGCACCCAACCAGCTTTGCATCAGGAATTGTGTCTGCAAAATGTGCTTTGAATTGTTCTGAAGGTTCTCCCATAGCAGGACAGTGCAAACAGAGTGTATTGAATTGGTGTGAACAGCTTCTGGTAAAAAAAAAAATCTGATTTTCATAAATTATTTTGATATAAGCTCAAAAAATGGTCAGGCTCTTGATGCACGCTGGGCTAACTCCATACACATGTTATTTTTACAGGATGGTTTAGAAAAAAATTAAACACTCTTTCCATTAATTGTGTCCTCTGCAGTTTGCTTTTGCCTGGAATGACTTTTTTCAGCTCTATAACAATGTCACCCATTGGCCCGGGGCCGTCGATACAGAGCGACTTCAGCTCCAGCAGAATCATTGATGGGCTGGGGTAGTTTGTGTGTCTGATAATTGGGAATACACATTTCTGCTCGATTTTCCTATTCTCAGCATTTGTCTTGATGAAATCCAGGGTGTGTTGGATATGTGTATCTATAGCAGCACATCCAACTTAAAAGAAAAAAACAAAACAACAAACCAACAAATTATCATGATTTAAATGCTTTCCTTTTAAAGATGCTGGTGGGCTTCCAATATAAAGAAGAAATCCTTGTATGATGCAGTCATACAGGGCCTTACTATAAAATTGACATGCTCTTAAATAATTAAAAATGGGGATACTTTAATTTTGAAAAAGGATGCTGGAGGAAGGAGGTTAAAGGAAGCTTTTAGTCAGATCCAAGGTTAGATTTATTGATCTAGTGATCAATCCCTTTCTCTTTCCTGAATTTAAAGCTAATGGGAGACTGTGGTCAGAGATGAGTGGCTTTTAGTTAAGGTTTTTGACTCTTATAAATAATACAACAAATGTCCTAGTAAGTAATAAGAAATAAGATACTCGCTCATTCTTCTTAAATAGAACAAACGTGGCAAACAAGACTCAGCTGTAATTTTTGAAGTCATTTATTAGACAAATTGCTCTTCTCTACTTCTTTTACAAGAGAGACATAAACCATTATATTATTTATTCATGAATCATAGCCATTAAGATGATAAATCAAATTATCAGCTTCCTGTCTCTCTTCAGTTTTAATCATTTTTTATAGTTCATGCACTATATAGACAGCTTCCTTCCTATGAAACAAGAGACCTTCAGAGACCTTTTTATTGTAAACGTACATTTCCTTCCCATTTTTAAGTATATCCTAGTGATTTTCCCTGTCAATTTTATCTGCAATAAAAATCCAATAAGGTACTTGTTCATTGATTCAATATGGCAAAGTTAGCTATGAAATAAGTGATTTTGGTTAACCTCTGAAACAACGGAGCACTGGAAAATGCAGTTAGAGGACTTCTTTCTGCCACCCCTAAATGTGCATGGCGGCATCACACATTTGATAGAGAGAAATATTTAATAGAGAGAAGTCTTGACACAAGCTCACCTACTGATAGTCAGGCCCTTCACAAAGGGCTCAATGCGATCTCTGCAGTAGTATCACTTTTAAAATGCATTTAGGCTTCTTTTTTTCTGCTCTGTTCACACAGCCAGCACGGCTTCGCCTCTGCCCGTGAGGTGGGAGAGCTGAGGCTGCTGTGTGTGTGAGCTGAGATGGTTTCACACATCCTCTCTTCGCTCGCTTTCCGCCTGCGTCTGTCTGTGGCCCGGCATCTCGGCGAGCCGCCCGTGACGCGGCGTGGGTGGAGAAGGGTCCATTCAGAAGGAAATGCGCATTGATTTCCATCCCCGACAGCGGGCAGCCGACTGGTTTTAAACTTGATCACCCTCGTTAGAGGATATTCCTTGCTCAGGAAGCACCGATGAGGTCAGAGGTACCAAGGGTGGAAGAGGAGCCTCCGCATCACTAGGAATACTCATCCGTGCTACAATGTAAAAATCAATACTTGTTTACTCAACTCTATGAATAATAGAGTTTTGAACGTAAATATATAATTTATGCATCTAAAATCTATAGCGTGGGGCTGGCGGGAGGTGCAATAACTTCCCTATATCCATTTTAAAAATCCCCTGGGCGTCTGGGTGATGTGTTATCTGGACAAAACACATCCTCGGCCCAGCCTCCCCACAGGCAGGTCATTGCAAACATCTTCCTGTGGGAATCCTGTAGGAATGACTGCCAAGTGCCCCGTGGATGGCCTCGTGTGGGTATTCCAGGTCTTTTATTGCTGGGGAGAATCCCTTGAACAGTGTGGGTTTGGGGCCAGTCTGAGGGATGCCCGCATCAAAGCACAGCTCGTGCGGTTGCCACAAGAAGATCAGAGGGCTGGAGCAGCTCTCCTATGAGGAAAGGCTGAGACAACTGGGATTGTTCAGCTTGGAAAAGAGAAGGCTTCAGGGTGACCTGACTGTGGCCTTCCAGTACCTGAAGGGAGCCTACGAGAAACATGGAGAGGGACTTTATACAGGAGCATGGAGTGACAGGACAAGGGGAGCAGATTCAAACTGACAGAGAGTAGGTTTAGATGAGGTATTAGGATTAAACTCCTCCCTCTGAGGGTGGTGAGGTCCTGGCACAGGTTGCCTCATCCCTGGAAGTGTCCAAGGCCAGGTTGGATGGAGCTTGGAGCAACTTGGGATAGTGGAAGGTGTCTCTGCTCACGGCAGGGGGTGGAATGTTATGATCTTTAAGGTCCCTTCCAGCCTCATTCCATGATTCTGTGAGGAACATTCCCACAACATAATCACCATCATTTCCCAGGAAGAATGTCTGGCCTGTGTAGAAAGCTAAAGCCAGAGTCCCACTGCTAAAGCTGGTCCTTGGGAATATGGATCCCTCTTCCCTGTCCTCTTGTTATTCCTGTGATTTTGCATACCAAAATGATGCAGCAGAAAAAACACTGGGCCCGTGCGACATCCTATAATCCAACATTGCTGGGAAGTGCCAGCTTAAAGATTTGAATCCAGATTCAAATTTTTGAGGAGACCCTTTGGCTGTCTAGGAACTCTTCCATCTTGTTTTCCTTATTTTTATTTTTAATTCTTTGGAGGAAAAAAGTCCTAGTTATTTCTCAAGTCTGATGCTGAGCCACTAACTCAGAGCATCTCTAGAGTTCGTCTCAGCTGAACAGGTTCATTGATAGACCTTTTATTTTTAATGTGTGTCAGTTGGACTAGACCACAGTCCATGGCTTGTGCTAACGTGGGGGTTTTTTGTTCAGGAAAAGGCTGGGTTTGTCCTTCCTAGCAGTTACATGATTGTGTTTCTAGGTCAGGTCTTTATGTGTAGCCAAGCGAAGTTTCAAATTGGACAAAACACCTAGTAAGGGTCTAGATGCTTGATGCTGTTATGATTAGAAAGTTGTCTGATCAAATTTTGTTTCCAATTAAAAAAAATTGGATTAGCTTTCAGATTGAGACCTTCGCTGTTATTTTTAGTCTACAACTAATGAACCCCTGAAAATAGAGTGTATAATGAAAATACGGTGATTGGTTCTGCTGGGATGGTTGAGAAAATACATTAGCAGATCAGAAAGGGTAATAAATCTTCCGTCACAACCTTCCTCATTAAACTAGATAATTTGAAATTGCCTCTGGTGTATTAAACAGTTCATTATTTTGAGGGGAGCAACACACAAGACAAAAGAGTTGTGTTCTTTTAATTGATATCCAAAGCCTGGAAAAGAAAAAAAAAATTAAGCAAATTTAGTCAAGCATAATCAATCTGAGCACTGGCTGTGTTGTTTGGAGCCATCCAAAACTTCTCATCCTCTGACTCAGGGGAAGGAGGAAAGTGAAAAGGGAGTAGCTCTATTAAATATGACATTTGCACAGTTGCAAAATTAGGTAATTTCTAGTTTGTGGATGGTTTTTGGATGGTTTTAGCATATTAGAAATTAATCCACCCACACACTCCCAAACTTAATTTCTTTATCAGCATTGTAGTATTATTCCAGAAGCCTCTCATGCAACAAACACACAAAGGGTGCTGTCAGCCTGAGGGAAGGGTGTCTGCAGGAGCAGGAGCAGGATAACCAGACTGGGACAAAGAGGAGCGAGAGAGGGGAACTGGGGTAACAGCTGAAGCAAGGGAAAAAGCCAGTGCTGGGGTGCAAGAGAGCCTGTTCCCTGTGGGGCTGGCTATGACCTCGCAGCAGCGGGAATGGGAATCTCCACCCTGGTGCTTTTGGCAAGGAACATCTCTGTGTGGTCTTCAACCTCCCCAGAAATCCCTCATTCTTCAGGACATCTTTGACCTGCCAAGCTGAAAGCTGAGGACAAGCTGAAAGCTGTTCTTGTCCCTCTCTTTACAGCAGAACCTCTGGCATCAGACCGGGAGCTGCCTGAGATGTCGTCGCCGCCAAGGTACCGCAGGGGTGGCCACGGGGACATCCTGTCATTTTCACACTCCTGTCATTTTTATACTCTCCGAGACAAATTACATCCCAGTGTGATGCTGCTGGCTCTGGCATCCTTGTACACCAGGAATCTTGGTCCTGTGCCCAAGGAGAGGGCACACGTGAAGGGGAAATAGGAGAATATTTCACTGGGGAGGATACGGCTGAGGCGGGCACTGAGTGGGAGGGTGTGAGTTGGAGCACTCAGCCAGAGGAGGCACTTCATCGTCTCACAGGGAACACAAACATTACCTTACAGTAAGGTAAGACTAAAAAAAGTTCCCCGTTTGAGCAAAAGCCTCTTCCCAAGTCCTCTCCTCCTCTGAAGGAGTTAAAAACACATCAGCTCTCCTCTCCTTCCCAGCCAGCCTTCCTCACACATGAGCAATGCCTGGTTTCTGCTGGATATTCCCTCCTGACAGGATCTTCTGCTACCACAGGTATGATCTGTTGGTACAAATTACCTGAGTGGGCGGCAGATTCTTGGCTAGACAAAAGGCCAGCCAAGGAATAAAAGGATCCTTTCTTTCACAAGGAGCTGGGAGGATGCAGGGAATACTTTGATATTGTGCTTCGTATAATAGCGAAAGCATAAGGAAATAATCCCTTGCCTTATCTGATGCGCTCCTTTTATTGATTCCAGACAGGCAGGATTATTGAGGGGGAAAGGAAGGGGAGGAAGGAGAAGATGGAAGGAGGAGGCAGGGAAATTGAGGAACCGGAGTCACCTCTTTCCAAGGGCTTCCCAAGCCATGAGCTGTGTCCCTGCTCTGTAATCTTCTGTCCTCCTTCCCCCGGTCTGTACTCCTAATTATTTTGATACCCACACACTGTCATCAAATACAACTCCCAAAAGCACACTTTGGAACTTTTGTTTGCCAAATGCTTGGCCACGTTAGGGTGGAAATTATTCCAGATAAATTCATTCAGCACTTTATGAGCTAAAAATGGCACATTTGTTAGCACACAAATAACATATGGCATTAGCAAATGAAATTTAATACTGTAACAGCTGAAATCACAAGTGGGGCTTATCCACCTTAACCTGAAATGCTCAGTGGGAGGGAGTAAGGCAAAAAAACCCTATGCACACTTCTCTCCATCGCCCATGAGCATCCAAAATTCCTTCTTGTGCTCTAATACAAGACTTACTTGGCTTTCCCTAAAAGCAGAACACGCGCATGGCCACGCCAGGCTGGGCCAAAAGTCCATATGGACGAGTCCTCTGTATCCCACAGTGGCCACAAGTGAAGAGGAAAAGGAGCTCAAGCAGTGGCCAGCCCCATTTATCAATGTGTGCTTTACTCACCTCAGAATAAAAATAAGCATTATTGTTTGAAGGTTTTTTGAATGAAACACTGAATTCTTGCACTGGACAGCACTCTCAGGCACGTGATGGGATTCTTGGGGCTGTCCTGTGCAGGGCCAGGAGCTGGACTCGATGATCCTTGTGTGTTCCTTCCAGCTCAGGATATTCTGTGATTCTGGATTTATGGGCTAAATGCTATAAAGTGTCTGATTTTCTGTCAGTAGGGAGAGTCATTGCAAACAACTGACTGCAAATCAGTGAGTGAATGAGAGTGGATCTCCACAAAAGTGCACTTAATTCATTTGCTAATTACAGCTTGTTTTCAATTATGAAAATACATTTTAGCACGCATGTAATATATACATTGCATAGAAGAAAAGTAAATTTCGATCAGTAGCAGACGTAACCTCGGTGAATTCTTTGCTGAGGGAAAGGAAGGAGTCCTTTCATTTTTTACTGCACTTCAGCATAATGGTTTTGCTGGAGTCGGATCCTGCAATCCTTGCTCCTACCAAGGTGTTCTTCAGAACCAATGTGTGTGATTAGGAGCTATTCAGAAGTTTAAAGAGCACTGCACTGGTTGTTTTTACCTCCTGTTACTTCACTAAACCCGCGGTTCAAGCTGGGGAAAGGCCTCCTGTTTGGGGAGTTGGTCCTCCCTGCTATTTTGGCAGCATATCTTGTTGTTTTCCCAGGATGTGTTTAGCTAAAGGAGCGCCGAGGGAAGGAGAGTGACACGGTCCTGAACAAGACTGGTTTTCTCAGGTCACCAGCCGGCCTGGGCGCTGTGACACCGGGCTGGAAATATCATCGAGGAAGTGTTATTCGTGTTATTTGTGTTGCAACAGGCGCTCGGTGCTGCCGAACCCCGAAACCAAACCAAGGAGATCCTCCACGTCCCGAAGAAATTCAGAATGGGAAACATTCTGAAGGAGCGGTGGTGGAGGCGGGCGGGTGCATTAACCAAGGCCGGGGCTGCAGTCATGGGATGGGGAATCAAAGGACGGGAATTTCCCAGACGAGGAGGAGGAGGAGGAGGAAAACGAGCTCCTGCCAAGCGGAGCAAAGGCAACGAGGGATCTGGGAAAGCAGGCAGCGGGGAGCGGAGTTTGCTGGAGGCACTTTTTAAGTGCCCGTTCTGCTAAACTGCCTCCAGCACAGCCCTGGGGAGCACGAAAATAACAAGGCAATTATGTCCTCGGGTCCCTGCGATGCTGTTAGAGCCGAGCCCGGGATGTTTTGCCGTGCACTTCATCACAACAGTCGGCCCCTTTGCTTTCTAAACGGCTGTGGAGAGGAGTATTCCTGCTAATTAATTAGGATGCCTTCGCCCCTGGGGGGGGCAAAGAGCTTACGGTGGGGATTTGGAATCTGTTTCTTCAGACAACATTGCAAACATTCGCGGGAGGAGGACTGCGGGCCCCAGGCAGGGAGAGCTGAGGTAAGGCATGATGCTCACTCACAGCCTGGAGCTGGAAGGCTCCGCTCTGGCGGGGGAAGAGCAGCCTGGCTGCTGGGAGGACTCGGGATGAATTCTAGATGTAGGATTTCCGTGAAAAAAAAAAAAAAAAAAAAATCCAGTGCTGGGTTGACATTATTTTGCCCCGCTTCAACAAGAACTCCCCAGGGTAAACCTGCACAAAGACAAACCTGCCACTCGAACTCAGCAGGGTTGAGACTTTCTCGTCTCAAACCTCATCCAAAAAGCCCTGAAATCAAGTAAGGAAGCTTGGAAATGAAGTTTGGATCAGGCTCATTCCAAACCTTCTGTTATCTCACTTGCAATTTATCACTGGAATGGCTGTAATTCTCCCCAGGGAGAATTTCTAGTATTTAAACAGCTACTACCCTGCATAATTTCTTCCTGTTTTCATAAGAGAAAGAGGAACTGAGAACATTATGCTAAATGCCTCAAGAGTCCAAAGAATAGAAATTTTCATGGAATTTTCTGAATTTATTATCATTGTGAGAGATGTGGCTGGAAACAACCCCAAGGTTAAAAAGTTCAAATTATTGTTTTCTTTTCCTTTTTTTTTTTTTTTTTTTTAAATGACTGTGGAAACAAGTTAATTCCAGCTCTATTTGCACTTTAAAGGATCTCTGTCAGGCAGATATTAAAAATATATAAGTCTCATTTATTTATAGGACTCCTTCATAGTTGGGTGACTATTGACTTGACAAATCCATTTGACCTAAAATATGACTAAGAAGCGTATTTGCGGTTTGTTTATTAGTTGAGAAGTCCTTCCCGGGCTAATCTGTTTTCTGGCTGTACTCTTCCAGCAGGCTGATAGAAAAATAAGACCCAAAGAAGGAAGCAGATTCTTAACAGTGATCATGAAAACTGCTTTATTCTCAGGGCACTTTTGCGTGGCATTAGCAGCTAAAAGGCACCACTTCAGCCTGGCACTTAAGCTATTTGCTTAATCAGGGCCTGAAAGCTGAGGAGAAAGAAGAGGAATAGCACGGGTGTTATTCCCACAGAATTTCTTGGAGCTTTAAATGGCTATTAGCTGATGGGACAAGATTTAACTGTTTGAAGTTGCACTGGGTGAAATTCGGGTTTTTTTTTGATGGGGTAGCTCAAAACCGACAAGGGAATTGCAGCCATCAAATCCCAGCCTGGCACAGGGAGGGTAGAGGTAAGATACAAAACTCAGCCCTGGAATAGAATAAACTCCCTTAGCTGCACCAGGCACTTGGTAAATGCCCACCCCAGTTCAGTGAAGAAATGTTGGGGGAAAATTCTCCCACCCCGAGAGACTCCTAGAACTACTGAAATTAACAGGAGAACATCAGGAAAGGGGAGAATGCAGCTCAGCCCATGCTGCCACACCCCCCCGGATCAGCTCTGGATGTAACACTTTGCACAGAGTGTTTTTTACTCAATACTCTTGTCGATAACTCATCACATGCCCTTCAGTAGCACCTTTGTCACATCAATGACTTAGAGATCTTTCACGAGCTCAAACGATCCTTCCGTGCCTCATTCCCTGCATTTACTACAAGCCATTTGCCTGTAAATGTGTTCTTTGGCACCCATCAGTGCAACATTGACCTTGCCAGCACGGCCACACCATCAATACACATCTGAACTAGAGACACGAACAACTTGGTATTGAGCATTTAATTTCACGTATAAAATCCTAGAATCATTTAGGTTGGAAAGGAGCTCTAAGACCATTGAGTCCAACTGTTACCCCAGCACTGCCATATTCACCACTAGCCCATGTCCCCAAGGCTCGTGTCACTGGCTGTGCAAAACCAGAGACCTCAAAGGCCCTCAGAGGTTTGCAGAGAAAAGTGCCCGAGCATGGGAGCGTCTCCCAGTGAGCAAAAGGATCCCAACACAGAAAGAGAGAAAAGAGGCACGAAGACACGGCCACAAGCGGTGTCACGGGGAAGTGATGAAAAATGGAGTGATTGAGATTTGAGCAATCCAGGCACATCCTTCCTGCTGGGAGCTGCTCACAGGATAGCAGAGATCACCAGCAGGCACCCCACGGTACAAATGACACTGTCACACAGCCTTGCCTTGGGTGGGTCTCCCACGGCTGCTGCTGCAGATGTAACCCCAGAGCGCCGACTGCCAGGGGCCTGGAGGCTTGGCAAGGGGAGGATCATCCCACATTCCTTGTCTTTCTCCTTTTCCCGAGGACCTGGTGTTGCCCACGGTCATGAGGCCAGCTGGACCTTTGCGCTGTCCCACTGTGACTATTCTAAAATCACTCCCCCAGGGATGTGTGAATGTGCCCGTGTGTTTATATCTGTCAGAGCATCTGGGCCACGGGGGAAATCAGCTCTGCCCTCACTGCCGGGGCAAAGCCTCCACAGCCAGTTATTCCTCACCTCCTCTCCCTCCTCCCTCTCCAAAAAAAAAAAAAAAGAGCTTCGTTTACAATTGCAACATCAGGGCGAAATAAAATAAGGGATCCTTTTATCTGCTTTTCAAGCTTTTGGATAAAGAAATTTTCCAGCTTTTTCTCCACAGCACTGAGCACTTGAAAACATGATCCTTCAGAGAACGAAGGGCCATAATTCTATATTATCATCTGCTGGTTGGAGCCGTGGCTGTCAGCCAGACTGCAAATGTCACACAACTCATTGAGAGGCTGCGAGGATTGCAACACCATGCTGGGAGCCACGCTCTGGGATTGGGCATGTGGAGCAAAGGGGAAGGGCAGGAGGAGATGAGAAGGAGGAATCAGAAGGAATTTTGGACATCGGAAGGAATCTCTTCATAGAAAGGGTGGTTAAATGTTGGAAAAGGCTGTCCAGGGAAGTGGTGGAATCATCGTCCCTCGAGGCGTTCAGAGAATGACTGGACGTGGCACTCGGTGCTCTGGTCTGGTTGACGAGGTGGTGACAGTCACAGGTTGGACTCAATGACCTTGGAGGTCTTTCCCAACCTAAATGATTCTGCGATTCCATGACAGAGAGTAGTGACAAAGGTTTGGATCGCTCCAGGAAACTGTGGTCCTCAATTTGGGGGTGAGGAGAAGGTGAGCACCTCTCTGAGAGGACAGATGATGAGGTGGGTTCCACTGCTGTCACCCACAGAGGAATTTCCTACTTCTTATTCACTAAAGAAGAAAAAAAAAGTGACGAGAGCTCTGTTTTCTGCTGCCAGACATAATCACTAACTCCAAAACCTGAAAACAAACTCACACAGTAACTTGACACATGATCAAGGCTTTACATATCCACCACTGTGGGAAGAAAATGTACCCAAAAAATTCACTCCTTGTCACAAAAAGCTCATGTGTTAGTACCAAAGTGACTGTCGAAGTGTCTTTAATGACAGTTCACCTGCTCATAATTTCACAACAAGCAGACAGCTACGCTTCCTTTCCAGTTCAATCCAGTTTATCTCCTCTCCTCAATAGGGTGAATTTGCCATCCCGATGCACTTTGAACCAGTTTTATGATTTTATCTTCATGGCAACAAGCCTCTGCTTTGAGGAAGAGCACTTATTAACTAGAGACAGCGTCGTTTTCAAAGTGATTTATTTTATGAGAGTTTTGAAATAAATGATCAGTCAGTGATTGGCCATGGGGGAAAAGCGTATAAAAGCTTACCACATGCATTGAACATACCATCTGGTATCCTTTAAAATCTAGCTTCAGGGTGGCTCAGCTAATTCTTCAGAGCGCTTGATGTTCGCAGAGCACACTGAGGCATGAATAGAAAAGTGAGTGACACTGCCCTGTAAGAATCAACACTGGAACTGAAGATTAATATCTTATATCTCACTGTTCCAGCCCATCAGCAAGAGACTGGCATTTTCTTAATGAAAGCTGACGTTACATTCCAGAATTTTAAACTTGTTAAAAAAAAACCTTTTATTTTCGGGTTGGATAGCAAAGTGATGCCTCCACTGCGTGTTGTTCCTCCTGACTGGCTGATGTAAAAGGGAGGTACAACAAAGATATTGTTATTGTTCCTTTGAATTTACTGTTCACGGCATGAACAGCCCTCCGGGTGCGATAAAGTTCCCTGCCTCTGATGCCTGTCACAACTCGAGATCCGTGTTATTGTCTCTGAAAAGTACTGAATCTGACAATTTAAGTATTGTCTATTGGTCTTTTACCCCAAAACAAAGGCTGAGGCAGGCAATTATGCCCAATTTTGTCACTGAAAGACAAGAGAGATGCTGAAACCGGAGGGAGTTCAGCAGGGGTCACTGGCACAGTTGGGGGCCAGAGCATGAAGAAAGGCTGTGGAAATTGTATTTTTGAGCTGGCAGCGAGGGTAGGAAGGACCTCAAGGCAGCCTCCAGCCATGCAGGCGGGTGGTACGGAGCGGGCAGAGGTACGTGGCAGGAGGACAAGCCACAAGTACAGCGAGGGAAAGCCTGACGGGACGAGGGGAATAATGGCAGCACTCACAGGGGCCGTGTTTAGGGATGGAACATCCAGAGAGGTTGAGCAATCCCCGACTTTGGAGACGCTCAGAACTTCTGCAGACAAGGTTCACAGCTATCCCTGTTTTGAGACAGAGGTTAGGCCAGAGCTTCCTTCCAACCCAAATATTTACATGAAGCTGAGCTAAAAACAGAGTGGCCGATACACGAAGCGCACAGGCAGCAGCGCAGGCTCTGCAATGCAGGCCTGTAATAAAGAGCTGCCCTCACATTATCATACCAAACAGCCTTTCTGAATAATTTAAACTCACAATTTCATCCCAACGTTTCTTTCATTACATAATTTAGTGTGCAAAGTAATATCTTCCAATAGGATGTGGCCAGGGCTCGGTGTTAGCCCCTCCCAAGACCTATTTCTGGCATTAAGATTAATCAATTGAATGTAAATTCAACACTGGCACAGGGTGCCCAAAGAAGCTGTGGCTGCCTCATTCCTGGAAGTGTCCCAGGCCAGGTTGGATGGGGCTTGGAGCAACCTGGGACAGTGGAAGGTGTCCCTGCCCATGGCAGGGGGTTGGAACAAGATGGGCTTTAAGGTCCCTTCCAATCCAAACCATTCAGGGATTCTTTTTACAGCCCTCAGCATATACATACACACAGCCGAAGAGCTGCATTTGCCCAAAGGAGGGGAAAAAATTCAAAAATTCATCATCCTTTTCTGCTTCTACATATTGTGTGATCCTAACGAGAAGCCCGGTGAGGTTGGCTGGTGAGATTACTGATTAAAAGTGCTATTGCAGCCCCAGTCTGATATTTAAGGTGAGACATCACCACCGTTGTCGGCTGCGTGTTTGCTCATTAATTAAGGTTTCTAACGACCAGATTGCTCAGGAAGAAAGGCCAAGCTCTGGGGACTCCTGCTGTCACCGCTGGCAGCCCGGGACACGGCAGCGGCCACCCACGGCACTGCCCTTTCGAGCGTGGAAAAGCAAAGGTGCCCTGAACACAGCTGGGAGGAGGATTGATTTCATTCTTATTTGCTCATTTCTCCCAGCAAGGCCACGCCGAAAGGGCCGTTCCTACAGAAACTCCCAGTGATCACTGGACTCGGAAAGGCAGTTGTGAAAGAGCTGTGGAGTCAGCCTAAATTTTCCATGGCTTTTATTTAAATTCGGAAGGCAGTTGTCATGTCCTTATGGGGTGGGAGCAATAGAAAATGCCCGTTTAGTTTTGGTAGTAATTGTTTATGAAAATTAATCAGTAAAAATATTGCGGTTTCATGCCTGTTACAGCTACCATAGAATTTCAGAACGTTTTGGGTTAGAAGGGACCTTAAAGCTCATCTTGTTCCAACCCCCTGGCATGGGCAGGGACACCTTCCACTGTCCCAGGCTGCTCCAAGCCCCGTCCAACCTGGCCTGGAACACTGCCAGGGATCCAGGGGCAGCCACAGCTTCTCTGGGCACCCTGTGCCAGGGCCTCACCCCCCTCACAGGGAAGAATTTCTTCCCAATATCCCATCTAACCCTGCCCTCTGGCAGTGGGAAGCCATTCCCCTGTGTCCTGTCACTCCATCCCTTGTCCCAAGTCCCTCTCCAGCTCTCCTGGAGCCCCTTTAGGCCCTGGAAGGGGCTCTGAGGTCTCCCTGGAGCCTTCTCTTCTCCAGGTGAGCACCCCCAGCTCTTCCAGCCTGGCTCCAGCCCTTGGAGCACCTCCATGATTTCCTCTGGACTTGCTCCAGTAGCTCCACCTCCTTCTGATTTTGGGGGCCCCAGACATGGACACAACACTCCAGTGGGGTCTCAGGAAAGCGGATCAGAGGGGCAGATCTCCCCCCTCTCACACTCCTGGGAACACAGCCCAGGACACGGGCGGATTCCGGGCTGCCGGCACCCGGCTCCTGCTCCTGCTGCTGCTTTTCCCCTGTAACTTCAGAAACGGCCGAACAATGACCTTGAAAAGCACAAATAGATGCTCACTCCCAAGGGAAGGGCGCCAGCGGCTGGGTCGGCATGTGCTGGACATCGCCTGTGCCCGCGTTTCTGCTGAGTTTAACGGAATTATCCGGGCATGGAAAGGCTCCGGATTAGTGCCATAGCTGGGAAGGGCAGGGCAGGGCAGGGCAGGGCACCACGCTGCGTGTTCGGGCCCTGCCACGGGGGCTGGGGACACGGAGGCACACAGGGAGGGGGCGAAGGGAAAATCCAGATTTCAGGTGCAACTCGAGGTTTGAAACGTGAAAACTGGATGATTTGGGATAACTCGAAATGGAAATTTGGTGGGATTTTGTGCAAGCTGAGGGGAAATCCAGGCCAGTGGTCATGGCCCCAAGGCTGACAGAGCTGAAGGAGAGTTCGGACAAGGCTCTCAGGAACGTGGTGGAATTGTTGGAGCTGTCGGGATTGCCTTCCTACGTTCCTACCGGGGCAAGAAGAAAATCGGAATTGGATTTTCAGCAGTCATATAGATCCACGAGAATTAGCTGTTTATATGATTATTAATTACACTGTTTATATGATTATTAATGACACTGTTAAACATGACAGGAGTTGCGCAGCTTCTACTGAAGCGTTTGTGCTGGCAGCTGTTGGCTGTAGGTCTAAACAAATCAATGTTCTTGGAGCTCTTACTGGAAACATCTATGGCAATTTAGCTTGTACGTAGGAATAATATTTTAATTTCTTAGTAGTTAAATTGATACCTTTTTTTACACGAAGAATATTTTGACTTTTTTTTCCCGTTGAAGGGACAGAAACGTAAGCGCTTTGCTTTGTCGGTTTCTGCTGCAGGTCTTGAAGTGCACGGTGCAGTTTTTGATTCACGGACGAGGGGGGCGACATCAAGCTACTACTTTTTTTATTTTTTTTTTTAATGAAAGTGGTGAAAATGGTGGTGAAACGCTTTTTGACAGCAGCTCTCGGAGCCCGAGGGACACCGCAGGGGGGACCCCGGGCCGAGTCCCCTCAGGGGCCGCGCCCTCCCCTCAGGGAAGGCGTCACGTGACCGCGCGGGGGGTGCCGCGCGCCGGGCAAGGGCGGGGCCGCGCTCGCTGTCACGTGACCCCATCCCGGCAGCGCGGCGGTTCGGGGCGGGGAGGGGGCGTGGCCTAACGGTGGAGGGGCGTGGCCTGTGACTCACCGTTTGTGGGCGGGAACAGGGATGGGGCGTGGCCAGGCGGGGTGGG
>VZTA01018968.1:42373-60085 GCA_013398855.1 Mohoua ochrocephala
TTGGCTGGGTTAAATATTTGTTCGGCTTTTTTTTTTTTGTGTTGTGTGGTCGCAGTCTATTAATGAGCACATCAATGAGCGTGGATTGCATATGAGTGACTTTAACTTAAAGCTTCCTCTCTAAAGAAGGGCTGGGGAAAGCCAGTTTTTCAGAGTTGATGAGAAGTTGGTTTATCAAATTTTAACGTGTTTAAGGCTGCTGTCTTACAGGGGAGGGCCAGCACTGTGTGGTATCTGTGCCCCCCGAGCGCTGCTCGCCTCACAGGTTTTGTTTCTGAGGGAAAACTTGTTTCCAGGTGAATTCCGTGGAAAGCGGTGCTGATCTGATGGTGCTCAGCCCTACTGCCAGCGGTGCGTAAGAACAAAAGTAACTGCTTTGTCTTTTTGAAACCAAAATGACACGCCCTGAAACTGCCCTTCCCGGGGCCTGTGGAGATCAGTGGCTGAAGGAAAAAATTGTGGTGAATATCAGGCCGGTCCTGGAAAGCAGTTTGGGTGTTCTTGAAGCTTGAGTTCGTTCGAGTGCGTTTTAACAGTGCCAGATGGAGGAAGGTGCCAGGTGTGAATCCTGAAAAGAGGTTTTCCTGGGAAAGAGCAGAAAGGTGTGTGGGCTCGTGTGGCAGAGGTGAGGTTACAGCTGGAGTGTGACACACGGGTTTGATGTTTTTATCAGGGGGTGACACACACCAAAACCCTGCAGGGAAGGTGTTTGGTAGTCACTCCTCGGAGTCAGTGCGTTTATTTCACTTAAAACAATTAGAATAATTAAGCTGATAACGCCTGAGAGGAGAACAGGGACTGCCCAGAGAAGCTGTGGCTGCCCCTGGATCCCTGGAAGTGTCCAAAGCCAGGTTGGACGGGGCTTGGAGCAGCCTGGGATAGTGGAAGGTGTCCCTGCCCATGGCACGGGGTGGAAAGGGATGATTTTTAGGGTCCCTTCCAACCCAAACCATTCTGGGATTCCACGATGTGAGGCTCTGTAGCTCTCAAGATAATTGAGAGGCAACTCTGAAAGATCACTTTTAATCATTCCAAGCTGCTGGACTAATACATCTTTTTCAGGATTCCCAGGGCTGGGTGGTGTGGACAGGAGGAATCTTTGCCAGGGGAGGCTCTCTGTTCTGTTCTGCCCTGACTTTGTGGCACAGCTGGCACACAGACAAGGCCCCTCCTTGTGATCCGTGTGTGCCGGGTGTGGGGCCATCTGGCTGCGTTTGGGGGCCAGATGAAGGGATCAGGTCTGGCCTTGGTGGGGAGGCAGCTGTGAAGCTGAATGGCCTGACAAGGGTGAAGAGCTGGCACAGAGAGCAGATCCTTATGGCTTTGTATTTTACAGGTCTCTGTTTTGAAGAGTTATTTTCTTTTTGGTAGTTGATAATTTATAGCAAACGCCACAATTTGGTTGTCGGTCTTAATGAAATCTCTCCTGAAAATCTGAAAACTGACTTTTGTCATTTTTTCAGTCATAACAGGCAGGGAAAGGGGCAGAAATATTCCCAAACCTCTCATAGCCACTGATGATGTAGCTATTGGTTCAGTTTGTCAATTGACTTTATTCTCCCAATGGATAAACACCCAGGGCACACCAAATTATTTTGTGGCACGTGAGCACTGGGGAGGCTTTAAAGATGGGAAAAGGGCCAGAGGAGGCCACCATGATGATCAGAGGGCTGGAGCAGCTCTCCTATGAGGAAAGGCTGAGAGTGTTGGGATGGTTCAGCTTGGAGAAGAAAAGGCTTTGAGGTGATCTAATTGTGGCCTTCCAGTACCTGGAGAGAGTCTGCAACAGAGATGGAGAGGGACTGGTTAAAAGAGCATGGAGTGACAGGACAAGGGGGAATGACTTCCCACTGCCAGAGGGCAGAGTTACATTGGATATTGGGAAGGAATTCTTGGCTGTGAGGGTGGTGATGCCCTGGCACAGGTTTCCCTGTGGCTGCCCCATCCCTGGGAGTGGATGGGGCTTGGAGCACCCTGGCCCAGTGGAGGAAGTTGTCCCCGCCCGTGGCAGGGAATGGAATGAGATGAGCTTTTAAGGTGCCTTCCAACCCAAACCATTCTGGGATTCTATAAAGGCCGGCTCTGAAGTGTTGATATTTAATGCCTGAAGCTGCAGAAATTTGCATATTTTAGAAAACATTTAGAAGCTGTCAAAGATTTGGTGTCTCTTCCATTTTCTCTGTGTGCTATGTTGGGTAGTTACACTTATGTGGGCAGAGATCCTGTTGTAGATGAGGTTATGCTGGTAGGAATTAGTCATGTTAGAGTGACAAAGGAACCTCTCTGCCGAGGCAGCCGTGCCACCCAGTGGAAATGCAGCACAGCCTGTTGCATCCAGAAAACCTTTTTCTGTGTTCGAAAGATGATCTTGGAGACAGGAACTAAATCTGGCACGTCAAGTGTTGGAAAAATGTCATACAACTCAAAAAAAAAAAAATAGGAAAGCGGTTGATGCTTAGTTTTGGGTAAGGAAGAAAAAGTGCTTTGGACAGCTCTTCCTAACGAGGGTAAGGACTGATGGTGGATAAAAGCCAGGAAAGGCAAAAGCATGGGAAAAATTGCTACTATACCCATAGTTTCCGTGAGATGGATGCGATCCAAGAGGGTTTGGAGCTCAGAAAACCACCGTGGAGCTGGTTTGTTGTGGAAGCTGTTTAGTAGGACGGATTTAGCGCGGCACACGTAGCACCACGCTTCCAGAAACAGGCGTTTCACAGACCTCTCTGAAAGTCACCAGTTGGTTGTGAACGCTCTTGGAAGATTTCTCCTGCCAGAGCCGTGTTGGAGTTGTGCTTCCCAGCCTTTCTCTCCTCCCGGCTGCAGCCCGGCAGCCTCGCTCATCTCACCTGCCTGCCGGTCATTTTTGGGAGCAGCTCGTGGATATCCAGGAGACCTTGAAGGTTTTGCAGGGTGTAATTTCTGGGCAGGTGCAGCAAAGTCCTTCCTGCCTCTCATGGCTCTTCGGGATAAAGGGTGAGAGGGATTCAGCTCCTGGCAGCTTTTTTTTGCAGGCATCGATCGTCTCTCTCTCCATCCCTCGCTTCAGTTTCGTGCTTCTGGCCATGTGTGTGCTCAGAGAGGCTGAGAGGTGATGCCCTGACCAGCAGAGCTGGAGCTGGCAGGCTCTGGGCTTCTGGGAAGCCAGAGATGTTTCCAGGGGCGTTGGCCTTCAGAAAACAAAGGAAATCTTATCCTACAGCACAGTGGATGCGAGCAGGACTTCGCTTTGAATGCTGCCAGCTCTGTTGTCTTTCTGCTCCCTGCCAAATGACTTTAACTCCTGAGCCCTCCTTCCATTTGCTCTTTCTTCATCCCAGCTCCAGGAAAGAGAATTTGGAGCAGAGTTTAAATGTGGCAAAATGAACGTCTGCCACATGAATGGGTTTTTCTCTGCTCATAGCAATGCTCGTGCACTGGGAAAGCTTCAAGAGATAATTGGTGAATTCAGGAGTGCATTTGTTAATTCTGATGACTCCAAAAATCCCATCAAGCCACCATTCAAATGTGGGTTTTTTTCCTAAAATCTTGAGCCCACGTGTGACCAGGGGGGACTTTAAAATTTAGTTACTTGGAGGTCTTCTGTCTGACACTGTCTCTGAGTCTGAGATGTGAGCATGTGAATGCCTTGGGCAATAATTGTATTAATATAATTGATATTCCTGTAAGGTTTTGACTGAAATTCTTTAACTGGTGTTGAACAACCTGAATGGAATATAGATTCCAGATTTAAGTACAGATGAGTTCATATGTTGTCTGAATGTTAAGGGTAATTTCAGTTTCTTTTTTATGAAATGAAGGTGGCAGTACCCAGATTAAATGTCTGTTTAAAAAACATCCCTGAAATAGGCCATCCTGTCTGCAAGAGGATCCTTGACATGCTTGGCATGGGCTCAGTTATCCCAAATGTTGCCAACAAATGTTGCTCTTGTCTGCTTGCCAAAGTAAAAAAGCCACTAAATCTCATTATAAGCTGTGCATAACTACTTTTTTTTTTTTTTTCCCCCATAAATCATGCAGCAGAATTGTTCCCTTCATTTTCATGGCACAGAAATATTTGGTAATGATCTGCTAACAGATATTGGGGATATTTGGGAAGCAGGCCTGTTTCAACCGTGTTCACCCACTGCTGGACTTGAATTTACTCCTCCCTGACACTTTTGTGACAGATCACAGGATTTTCTTCTGAGTTCTCCTTTAGTTTCATTTCTTCTCTTCCTTCTCTCCCTCGCAGCAAATGTTCCAGCTTCTTCTGGGGACTTTTTTCAATCTGTTAGAGATCTGCTTTTCAGTTGGTCTTATCCCCATCTCTCCATCTGCCTAAAAAAATGAGGATTCTCTTGACCTGTTTTGGTGGTGGTTTTTGATAACCTGATGATGATGATGATGATGATGATTATTATTACCTGTGCACTTATGTAAAAAGTTTTTTTGTACTTGTCTCTATATTAATGATTGATTTCCTTTATTTTGGGGGTTATATGAGATAGCTTCTCTGTCCATGGAGGTAAATTGAACTACAGTATCACCAGAAAAGCACCTGCCAAGTTATTATTATTGAGTGTGGTTAATTGCAAAAATTAATGAATTCTTAGCAGAAGAGGTATTTCTTGAAGAGAAATTGAGTTTCTGGTAGATATGTCTCAGACAGCTGAGCTATTAATAACAGGAGCAGAAACCACTTCCCTGATGTCGTTCAGTTGGTTTCTCAATTTTAAACAAATAGTCCTTGGTCTGAACATGTTCCTCGTCTGAGACAGAGTCCTCACTTGGAAGAACTACTGCTGTTATAAATTAATACTGGAGTTTTAACAAACCTTTATATTCGTGCAATTAGGTGCTGAATTCCATCAACTTTGTAGATACTTATTTTTTAAAAGGCTTATTTAAATTATGAGGTGTTTCTTAAAAGGTTTATTTGAATTACCAGGTATTTCTTAAAAGGTTTATTTAAATTACAAGGTGTTTCTTTAAAGAGTTATTTAAATTATTAGGTGTACCTTGAAAAGTTCACTGTGTTTCCACAGAGGTCTGGGTTGTTCCGTGTGGTCATAAATAACTTGGGAAATGAGATGAGCAGTGTCTTGTTGATACAAAGCCATTCAGGAAAGTAAGGATTCGGTAATAAATTGGCAGAAATAACTCAATGGCAATAAATCTGCTGTGATTCAGAGTAGATAAATGTAGAGTGGTGCATATAATTTCACATATAAAATGCTGGGCTGACCCTTGACACTGAGGAGTGAAATATTGCCACAGAAGTGTCAGTTCCGTAGGGATCAAAAAGCAGCTGAAAAATTAAGAAGTATTAGGAAGGAAATAGAAGACAAACCAGAGCCTAATTATGATACTGTATAAATCAATGGTTATCCCACATCTTCAATTCTCTGTGGTTCTTTCTTGTCATTCATCCCAAAAGAAACAAAAAGACTTGGAAAGGCCTCAAATTGAGGCAGGGAGAATAATCAAAGGTATGGAATAGCTGCTGGACAAGGGTCAGGGGAATGAGCTGGAGCTCAGCCTGGAGAAGGGACAGCTGGAAGAGAATGGGAACAATCCGTGGGGTGGTGATCAGCATGGGCAGGGTGAGTAAGAATAGAATTGCTGATTTCCTCAGCTGCAAGAATGGAGGAGCAACAAGTGAAACTTGTAAAATCCAGGTTTAGAACAAAAAAAGGAGGTGGCTTTTGTGCAACAAATAGCAGCCTGTGGAGTTCCTAGCCAGTGGGTGTTGTGGGAGCAGCATTGAAGTGGGCAAATGAGACATCCCCTCATCTAAGTGAGGAAAGTGGATGTGTTAGTAAAAAAGGAATTATTTGAGGGTTATTACTCCACAGAAATTTTCTACAGCTTAGGAAGTGTCTGAGCTTGGAATCATTGAAGTGTTGGGGTGAGCGTCGTTCCTGTTCTTGTTCTTCTCTGCTGGTCCTTGTTCAGATAAAATGGGATGCTGAGCTAAATGGCCCCTTGTTCTGATCCAGAACTGTCCTGAGAGAAGGGAATTGTGTAGATAATAATACATTTACAATACAGTTTCAAAGGAGACTGTATAAATAATATAATGTAAATAATGTGACTATATATTAATCTAAGGGAGCTTATAAACCTATTTGAGCTGGGCTTTCTGTACAAACCTCTGTCCCTGAGACCATTCTCTGTCTTAGAAGTCAGTTCTTCACCATCAACAAGGGGAATACAAGGACTGTGTTTTGTGGAAATCAACTTTGCAGTAATATTTGCACTCTTGACTTCTATTTTACGTTTTTCCTCCTCTTACATTCCTTTCTGGTTCCTACACTCTCCCCTGAAACTTTCTGGCTGGCCTTGGTCATCTTTTTAACAGTTCCTCACCTCTGGCTATTTATTAATATGGCTCATTGGTCCCTATTTTCAGTGCTCCTTGGAAGTGTGGAGAGGTTGGAAGTTGGATACGTATTAGTGACACCTCTGTAGTCAATTGCTGGAGTTGCTGAACATAAATAAGGGCATCCCCTGCCCTTGGTGTGCTCTGAAATAATTGGAGGATAAACCATCAGCAAACTATAGTTCTTTTATTTTTGGTGATAAGATCGGTGTGGGGATTCCAGCCTTGAGGTCCCCAACATCTGAAGGATGTGCCCCTATTGGGGCAAGTCCAGAGGAAGCCACGGAGATGTTCCAAGGGCTGGAGCCCCTCAGCTCTGGAGTCAGGCTGGGAGAGCTGGGGGTGTTCACCTGGAGCAGAGAAGGCTCCAGGGAGACCTCAGAGCCCCTTCCAGGGCCTAAAGGGGCTCCAGGAGAGCTGGAGAGGGACTTGGGACAAGGGATGGAGGGACAGGACACAGGGAATGGCTTCCCACTGACAGAGGGCAGGGCTAGATGGGATATTGGGAAGAATTTTGAGGGTGGGGAGGCCCTGGCACAGGGTGCCCAGAGAAGCTGTGGCTGCCCCTGGATCCCTGGCAGTGTTCAAGGCCGGGTTGGATGGGGTTGGAAGGTGCCCCTGCCTACGTCAGGAGGTTGGAACTAGGTGATCTTTAAGGTCCCTTCCAACCCAAACCATTCCATGATTCTCTGATTGAATCATGTTTTGGTTTAGATTCATTGATTTCACCCACAAGAATCCTGCTATACCTTTCCCAAATCCCAGTTTAGAAAACACTTGGAATCCTTCCCAGGCATCCCTGTCTGGGCAGGCTCCATAGGTTCCATATGAATGCTTAAAATATTTTTTCCTATTGCAGTGTGACCCATTTACATCCCGTGTCACACCTGCCTGAGCTGAAGCAGGTGGAGGCTCAGGAGTTTCCTTTCATGGGAACTTCATCCAGAGAAAAGTGTTTGCACTGCTCTGTGAGCACAGGGAGGAAGCTGGGACAGCCACAAACCCAGGGCTAAAACACAAAAAGTAAATTTGTCCCTGTTTTCTCACTAACTGGGGATCCCCAAAGCAGCACCTGGGCACAGGTAGCCCAGCAGACACAGGCACTGATCACCCTGATCCGTGCTCCAGGACCTGGTGTGGGCCAGAGGCACCGAAACCAAGGCACCGAGAGGTGCTGCTGGTTCAGCACTTGCTGTGCTCCAAACGAGACAAATGTAGACGTCTCACGAAGTCTTGCTTAAAAATACCTTTATTATTTTCAACAAATTTCACTTTATCTTACCTTACTTTTCAGCACAATGTCTGGAACTGATGATTTTTCGGTAAGTAACAGTTTTTCTTTCCTGAAGATCGGCCAATTGTGTTGATTATTCCAAAAGCTGACATAGTTTTTCGAAGGAAAAGGGGAGCTGACAGCTGAGAGATTTCCTCTATACCGCAGTCGTGGTGTTTTCCTTTTGGGTAGATGTAGCAATCCCTGGACTAAACGCCGGAAGCTGCTGGGTGCCTCGTGGGTTCTCTCCTGTGACAGTAACAAAGGAGCTGTGCTTTAATGGCATCAGGATAGTTGTAATGGAAATCTAGGAAAATGTTTTCAGGTTTGTGCTGCGGTTGCCTGTTGTTCCGTGTGGTGGGTCGCCTTTTATCTCTGGGTTTTTAACCGCGGCCTGTCAGAATGCCTCTTGCTGCCTTAGTGATAGGAGCTGCACAAAAATGAATGTAATCATCTCTGTGCAGCCACCGAGAGCTCTTCTCCTCCCTCTCCGGCAGCTGGGATGTAGCCACGTGGTGGGGGGATGTCTGCAGCCGGGAGCTCCGGCGGGCACGTTCCCTTCTCACCGGCGCTTTGTCTTTCAGTTGGCAGATGCTTTACCAGACCAGTCGCCTGCTAAAACCTCCAAAGTGAGCAGCACCAAGCCTGGCCAGCAGCCTGGGCAGCCTCCGCAGGGCTGGCCGGCTTCCAACCCTTGGAATAACCCCAGCGCCCCCCCTATGACTCCAACGGGACTGCCACCAAACACATCGGCTTCCAGCGTGCCCTTCGGACCTCCTCCAACGGGAATGTATCCTTCAATGCCCCCGGGACCGCCTGCTCCATTTCCTCCTCCTCCTACTGGACCCTCCTGCCCTCCTCCTGGTGGTCCATATCCACCCCCAACTGTGCCAGGTCCTGTCCCGCCAGGGCAGTATCCTCCACCAAATATGCCCTTTCCAGAGCTTCCACGACCTTACGGAGGTCCAACAGAGCCAGCTGCACCTCCTGCTCCTGTTGGGCCATGGGGATCCATGCCCTCCGGGGCATGGGGACCAACAATGGGAGGGCAGTATCCTGCTCCCAGCATGCCATATCCACCCCCAGGGCCATATTCCGCTCCTACCCAGACTCCAGGGGCTGCGCCGACAGTACCATGGGGTACGGTCCCGCCTGGAACGTGGGGACCTTCACCGCCCGGGCCATTCCCTCCACCCACAGGATCATATCCAGCTCCAGGACTATATCCTACGCCCCCTAATCCTTTTCAAGTGCCATCTGGTCCTGCTGGTGCTCCATCAATGCCTGGTGGTCCCCATGTGAGTATTTAATTTTGGTCTCCAATTACTCTAAAGCATTTCACATTTAAGTGGGAAAATTTAATAGCATATGACCTGCTAGTGCAGGTAAGGACTTTCAGCACACCCGTTTTATTCCTCGAGTCAATGGGATAACAGCAACTTGTTAAATATTAAATACACTAGAATGGTGAAATTATGTTAAATTGGAGCATGTCTCATATTGTAGTGGTCTTCCACTGCTTGGAAAGACTCCAAAAACCAAAAAAAAATGGGGGGAAGGCCTTGTAATAATTCCGAAAGAGAAAATATTCTAATCCCTTTAATCTGGAGAGATTGCTGCTAGGACAATAGGGAGGGAATAACAAATTATACGGGTGAATTTGTGATTAATTAAGAACATTTGTAAATGTGAATGGACTGTCGTGTGAAAAGCCTGTATTGACCACGACTTATTGTCTCTTGCAGCCTTACCGCTGAATACATTCTGGGCAACAAAATACTGTAGTTCTCCACCTTCATCCACTACTTACAGAGATTTTTACAGTTTTTGTTTCGGTAATGTATGGGGCTGTGAAGAATATTGCCTCTTGTATGTGCATTTGAGGTATGAAGGAGCAGTTTACATCAATTTACCTTGCTCATATGCTGGCATAATTATTTGGTTTAATCAAGTGAAATACAAAGAGAAGAAATCAACTAACACACCTGTGGTTCTTTATGTTGGCAAGTATTCCTTGGAAAAACGGGAGTTGCCGTGTAAGGATTATAAAGAATCAGGCCCACGGAATTAAAAAAAAAGTTAATTCTTAAATTTCCATTAATGCTTTAAGTCTTGTTGCCAGACTCGTGCTGGTCGTTGAACGGATGGATAGTCATATTTTGTCTATTTTCAGGTTATTCTAAAAAGTCAATAGAGAAAGTGTTTCAACATTTTAGTCAAGAAACCTAATTTTTGAACGTGCTACAGTAATTCAAACTAACAAGACAGAGCATGTGAACTCGAAGGTTTTCTCAGCATTTTGTACATACTCAAACCAATTGCTCGGTCTGGGACTACGGAGGAGAAGAGCCACGTTTGGAAGCCTTGGTGTGACTTGTCAGCACACTGTTGGTGTTCACAAACAGGCATTCCTGTGCAAGTGAAATAACCTGGATGTGCAGTTAACTTTGAATCAGCAAAATGTGAGTTTTATGCATGCAAATGAGGACGTCCTGTTGCCAGTTCTCATTCTGTGGTGGTTGGAAGTTTGGCTTGGTCTGTGTAAAGAGAAACTGATCCCCACGTAGGTACTTCCCTATTTCTGACCTGGGTTCTAGTCATTTCAAATTCGACTTGGCTGCCGGGTTGTGTCAACCTGGCAGGCTTTTTCAGAGTCCCTGGAAACTGAACTTGAGCTTAAAACCCAACCTGAGCATTCCCTTCCCAGCAGTTTTTTTGGCACGGTCGTGTCGCGACACAGCTCCTCGCCGCCGCGGTTGGGCGCGAGGTGGGGGTCTCGTTTGCTGTCCCTGGGAGCAGCCCCCCCGTTCCCAGCTGGGTGTCTGCATACCTCACGGAGTAGGTGGAATTTGGGAGAAATTGAATGTCAGGAAGCCTGTGCACTGCCGTGCAGCTGCCTCTCCCGAGGGGCGCTGCCCTAAGTTTTCATGTTCTTGCCATATCTGTGCCAAGCACATCCGAGGGGTTTGCCGAGACGCAGCCACGTCTCTCGGTGGTACTTCATGGCCTACACTTGGACCACGGACAGTTTGTTTCCTCCCCAGCTGGGGATCTCCTAACTTAGCCTCTGTGGGTAGAATTAGGAACAGATTTTGCTTCACATGGTAGCTCGTTAGGGAGTCTTTGTATCATGAAACTGTGAACACGAGTTAATTCTCTTCCAGTACCTTCGTGGCTTCCTGCATGCATGTGGTGGACACTCTAAAAGCACAGGGGGTGACCTGGTGGTGATGCTCCTTGGTAGTCAGAGCCTTTATGGCAAAGTCCTACAGTATTTTTGCAGGAGAAGGCAGCCAGCTGAGCTCTGGCTGCTTTAATCCAACATCATGAAAGCTGATAGCAAAGGAATGTCTATTTTTTGTTTTAAGAAGACAATACTGGAGCTGAACAAAAATACTTTTAACATTTCACCTTAAACCCCAGCAACTTAACCCTTGAGATAAGAACCAAAAGTGCTTCACTAACCTTAAAAAAAACCCCCCAGTTGCCCCCCAAGCAGACTTGGCAAGACTAATTAAAAATTAACATAAGCAACATTGACTGCATTTGCTCAAGTGCTTTTTTGATACCTGCAGCCTTAGACTGTAAATCATTGTCATGAAAAAAAAACATTTATTCCAAATGAATGGATCATGCAGTAGCAGCACTCCAGTTGGAATTGCACTGGCCATATGTCTCTGCAGGGAATGGGAAGAGGTAGGAAAGGATAAAGCAAAAGTAGCAAGTAATGATTTTTGGAAAGGGGTTTTGTAAAAGTAACTAGACTTCTAGGTTCTTCCTGAAATAGGCAGGATTTATTACTGGAACATTTAGGCTAAAATTCAATATATATGGGATGTTTTTCAATGTATATTCGTATTTCTTGAGGTCATGAAAACTGTTTCATAACCCCTTTGTTTTTGTGAGCAGAGTTCTTTGCATAGCAGTGAAAAGGGTATTCCTGTTAATCTATTGTGTAAAAACTCAAGGTGTCACTATATACCGTGTAGTAACTTTATCACATGTTATGTCAAGTGTGAGCAACTTCTGGCCTGAAGCTTTTGCAATGGAATTTGTACATTTCTATGCATCATTTTGAGTTCAATTGCTGAGGAGTTCGTTTTGACTTGTGCTTTGAGGTTGACATACTGCATTTGTTTACAATACGAAATATAAGCAATCACATCTTTAAAGTATAGATTATCACCTGCTGCTGTATTTTCTTTAGATGAAACAAATATTGCTGTATGATAGTGAGAAGCTATAAATACAGGATTTGATATTTTTTTGAAAATGCTGTCACTTTTGTATAAGATTAGACATTAAACGTATTTTCAAGACTGTTGTGTTCACTGTTTTTCAATTCCTGCTTTTGACATGCCTGTGTAGACTTTTGCCTTGAATGAATAGTAAAAATAGGACATCCTTGATTTGCAAAGCCTGAATATAAAATCAGAATTACTTGACTTCTGTGAGTGTTTTTCCTCTTCCTTTTGTGATATTTGCAGCCTGTACATAAGGGATATTAAATGTGAATGCAACCGTGGCTCTGGTGTAGCATGTCAGCCCCAGGTACTGCCCGTTCACAAATTCTGTGGTAATTAAGAGAGAAAAGATCTGCTCTTGCTTGTTCCAGAGGAGGAATGGGACTATTTTTCACCTGTGAAGAGTTGTGTGTGTGTGTTCCCCCTGCCTCTGAGCAATTCCTGTGCTAGATTGACGCACGTGGATGTGGTAAGTGACCCCCAAACCACTGGTTTTAGACCCTTACCAGGAGTTTGATGGGATAAAGGGAATAACAGAAACTCCAGGGCTTGGCAGCAGTGTGAACTACTGAATTTGGGCATCACTTGTGGCTACATTTCCATAGATTGGCTTGCAGAGCAGTTCACACTGGGCTGGCCAATGCTGCTACCTTGGTTCACACCTTCACCCTTCAGTGAGGTAAAAATGGCAGCAGTGAGCAGGAAAGATTAGAAACAAAATTATTTATCCACTTTAAAGCTTGAGAAAAGCTCGTTTTAGACCATGGTCCAAAAATAATCCTTACAGCTGTTAATGGAACAGTGCAATGTGTGGGCAGTGCTTTATCCTGACTGTTCAGCTGTGGGATTGTCCCTTCCTCTGGATTTCTCCAAGGAATTGTGTCTGCAGCTCCTGTGCATCAGTGAAGACGTGGCCACGCAGATCCAGTTCTGTGAATCGCTGCCCTGCAGACCCAGAAAATGTCAGATGAATATTTTTGGGCATCAGGTCGTACAAGGAACAGCTGAGGGAGCTGGGGGGGCTCAGCCTGGAGAAAAGGAGGCTCAGAGGGGACCTTCTGGCTCTGCACAACTCCCTGACAGGAGGGGGCAGCTGGAGGGGGTCGGGCTCTGCTCCCAGGGAACAGGGACAGGATGAGAGGGAATTACTTTAAACTGCACATGGGGTGGTTTAGTTGGATATTAAAAACAATTTCCTCATGGAAAGAGTGGTCCAGCCCTGGCACAGCTGCCCAGGATGGTGGTGGAGTCCCCATCCCTGGAGGGATTTAAAAGCCCTGTGGATGTGGCACTTGGGGACATGGGGCAGTGGTGGCCTTGGCAGTGCTGGGGAAATGGTTGGACTTGATCTTAGAGGTCTTCTCCAACTCAAAGGATTCAGTGGTTCTAAGTGATATTTATCTATACAAGTCTTATGAGAGGAGTAAGAACTGTTCCAGGGGTCTTGCAGAGTGGTCAGTGCAGGGTTAGATCCACACTGGGATGTGTGGGTTCTGCTCCCCTCGTGTGAAGGCAGGTGCCCAAACTCCCTGCAGGCAAGCCCAGAGCCATCGCTGTGCCCAGGCATCGATGGATTCACTGCCCAGCCTGTCCAAACTGTCCCGAGAGAGAGAGATGGTGATCACAGAGTGGTTTGGGTAGGAAGGGACCTTAAAAACCATCTCATTCCAACCCCTGCCGTGGGCAGGGACACCTTCCACCCTGCTAGGAAGGGTGTCCTGAGCCTCCGTGCAGTGGGAGCCCTTCGGCACCTGTGGAAGGACGAAATGTTCCGTGCATATTTTTATTAATAGTGGCTGCCCTGTTTCTGAAGGTAAGCCCAGAATTCCAGTTGTTAGCAGGCAATTCCATGCACACCGAGCAGCCAGCATTCACCAGGCACCGGTGTCTGAGTGTCAGCTGGCAAATGAAAACACAAGTTTTGGCTTTCACACAAAGCTTCCAATCAGTGCATCCACGCAGCAGGAATAACTGGCACAGTGTCCCACACCGGGGTGTGCTCATCCCAGAGCCAGCTGGAGGAGGATCCCGAGTGGATTTGGAGCTGGATGCGCCCTGTGGGTGGGTGTTGGAGGTGTTTGTGCCATGCAGGGAGTGTGCTCTGCGCTCGCTGCCCGGGCTCCACCCGCAGCCACCCCTCCCTGGGCGCCCGTGCTGCTGCTGGGCAGAGCCCCTGGGACCCGGGGCCGTGGTCTGGAGAGGGATGGTGGCTCCACAGGTGGGATACTGCCCTACTTCACTTACTGTTGGCTGAGCTTTCCCATTTCCAAGGTTGATGTAGTGGGACGAGCTGCTATAACTTTTCCTCTGCTCTCACAGGTCCGTGGAATGAGTTAACTAAAAATACCAGCTGATAGCAGTGAGGGAACATACTTTTGGTCACTCTTGCCTGCAGAATCTCTCAGGTTGGTTGGAAGCAGGTTGCCCGTGGAAGCTGTGGCTGCCCCATCTCTGGAATTGTCCGAGGCCAGGTTGGATGGGGCTCAGAGCACCCTGGTCTCGTGGCAGGTATCCCTGCTCGTGGCAAGGGGTGGAACTGGATCATCTTTAAGGTCCCTTCCAACCCAGACCATTCTGGGATTCTGGGATGCTTTTCTTGCAGAGATTTGCTGGTTGGTCAGGTTGTCCCGTTTGATGACAATGGGACTTTGTATCCCCTGTGCAGCAGGTGGTGAGCTCCGATGGAGTTACGAGTCAGTTACACCCAGATAAGTGCTAGGGGGTAGTCAGAGTAGCAGTAGGAGCAGTTCTGCTGCCTGTTATCACTTTCCAAAGTGAACCCTCCCTGTTAAATGAGAGATGAGGAGATTAAATTGCAGTGCCTGCGTTCCTGTCCTCTTCCCAACTTTCTCATGACAAGACAGGGAAGGGCTGTGTTGAGCAGCCCTGGGCACACCTTGGGTTTCATTTCAGCTCCTCCTGCTGTCTGCACAAGACCTTACCTGCTCTTGCACATTCATGTTCTTGTGATTAGGGGAGGGAATTCCTGTCGCAATTAACCCCTAAACTCCTGCATCAACTCCCAGAATTTCATTCCCAGTGGGAACTAGGAACCTCCCAGCGTCCCTTCCCACAAGAATCACACAGAACTCTTAAGAAAGTAGTACTGTTTTATGCCTGCTTAAAAGCAAACATGGAATTTATCCATTGAAATAAATTTGGAAGATGACAAATGACACTGGATTTCATTTGTGAATTCCTGGGCTTGGCATGAATGGGGAATGGCAGGAAGCTGTGCCAGAGTGGGCTTAGGGTGGATATCAGGGGAAGGTTCTTCCCCCAGAGGGTGCTGGGCACTGCCCAGGCTCCCCAGGGAATGGGCACGGCCCAATGGATGCCAGAGCTCCAGGAGTGCTCGGACACCGCTGCCAGGGATGCCCAGGGTGGGGTTGTTGGGGCAGGGCCTGGAGCTGGGCTCTGATCCTGTGGGTCCCTTCCCACTCAGGATACTCTCTGACACCTCTGGCTCACGAATGCAAGGTTGTCCTGGGGTAGATCCCTGGTGAGAACCCTGGAATTCCGATGTGTGCTGACAAGGGGGTTTTGTCAGGATACTTCACTTTTCTGAGCTGTTAGAGGATAATGAAAAGTAACCCTGTGCTGCGGTGCCTTTTCACAAGAACGTGCTTAATCTGCACAGTGAAAAGCTTTACCTTACAGTGCTTTGTGTGACAGAAATGGTTCAGAGTTGTTTCCAATTTGCCTGTATTCCTTTCAGTTACAGGCAACACCCTCCAGCAAAGAGAAGGTGACAGAATATCACAGTTTAAATTCGCTTAAAGTGGGGGAAATTACTGCTTTAATACCCTGGTGCTGCTCTCATTGCATGCCAGGGTTTGCTGACGCTCCTCAAGGAGACAGAGTTGTTTATCTTGAAAGTTTTTCAATTGAGGCACTTCAAAGTCTCAGCAGCTTCCACATCAGGCTTTTGGTTTTGATTTCTGCCTGGATTCTGTCCTGCTTTCCCCTCAGAAAGCAACCCCACGTACCCTGGAATAGCGGGGCGGTCACATTCATGGGGCTGTGCTGCCACTGTCACCGTCCCTGTCTCGCTGCTCCTCTCCTGGGGCTCTGCCCTGGCTGTCGGAGTAAGGAGCTGCTGGGAGGAGAGTGGGAGTGGAGTGACACCGAGCAAAAACTGCTCCGAGTGGGTCAAAAAACCAAAATGAAGATGTTGGAAAAACGAGCCTGTGAGTGTTGTGGAAAAGCCAAGCACGATGTCGTCCCTCTGGATTTTGCTCTCAGAGCTGGTGGCTGCCCCTCCACCGTCCTGCTCATCACCAGAGGGCTCTGCTGCTGCTCCACTTACCCTGCAAAGCCTCTGGGAGAGGCGACTGTGTCTGGTATTGATTATTTTTAACACTGAACTTGATAAAAAAATGGGGAAAACTACATTTTAGTGACTTACGGTGCTGCTGGGAGAGGTTGTTATAACCTGCACCTTTGCACTGCCTGAGCTCTGGCTGCTGCAGGAAGAACACACGAGGTTTAAATCTGAGCCCTGTTCAGGGTAAGGCTTCGTAGCAGAATGAATTTCTGTGCTCTGCAAAGATCTGGTGCAGGAAAGAAGGAAAGGGACTCCTCCAAAGCTCTCCCCTTTCCCTCTCCTCTGTTTTCCTGAGATATGGCAAAAACCACCCACTGAGGTTGGATTTGATGATCCCAAAGGTGTTTCCCAACTTTGAAGATTCTGTGATTGCAGTGTAATAAAGTTATTTTAAACTCTTCAGAGTGGTTGGTACTGCAGCTTTCTGCTGGGTCAGGCTGAGCTGTCCTGGCTTTTTTTGCCCTCCCTGTTTTCTCTCCAACCCCACGTGCTCAGGGGTTGGAGTAAAACCCACACAGGGTTTTGCTCTCCTTCTGGAGCATCTTTCCCAGAGCCAAGGGGGATTCTCCCTGCCCTCAGGGAGGGTTGCCATGAACTGATTAAATCCCTTCCTTCAGCACGGCACTATTCCTCTCAGCTTTTTAGGCTGGAGTAATTCCTGTAAGCTTGGATGGGCTGGCTGGGCAAGCACAGAGGGTGGGCAAGAAAAGCACCGGGATCTTGGATTTTGATGGCAACGAGCCAGGGGGGTCTTTGGCCCCATCTGCACAGGCATTTGGGGTCACTGCAGGCATTTCCCCTGCAGTTATTTGATAATATTTGCATGAAGGATGCTCCACGAGGGCCCCTGGGCATCAGGCTGCAGAGGAGGATGGAATTTCTATGAAGTTCAAAGCCAGGGGGAGTTTGAGGACTTTTGTAAATCTCTGTTGACACAAATTGCTACAAGACTCATTTAACGCTTGAAAAGCAACTTATGCTCAGAGCTGAATGTCAGGCTCAAAGTGCTTCTCATTTCCTCATCTTTCATAATATAAAAGCTTCGAACCTTAGCAGGGCTTTGCTCATCTGCAGCATCAGCAGGAGAAGGTGGGTGAAGCTTTTTGGGGTGGACTTGCAGCTCTCCTGGTGCTGCCAGAGCAGGAGGGGGCTGGGTGAGCTGCAGTTTCGTGCTTTCCAGGAGGAGGAGGAAGCTCCAAAGGCAGGACTTTTGCTTTGGTGCCTTATAAAGAGAATAAAAGGAGGATAAAGAGAACGAGTCCAGACTTGCTGGTACACACGAGAGTTGATGTGAGCAGGGCTGGTGCTCCTCATCCACTGATTTTCCTTTCTTTACCACCAAACTCGAGTTGCTGAAGTTCTCAACCTTCCTCTCACGGAGTTTTTCCCCAGTGCTGGGGCGAGGTGATGTTTGGGGAGGGGGAGATGCTGATGCAGTCAAGGAGGCTCTGAAATGAGCCACCTCCCCAAAAGGGCTGCACGAGGAGGAGGAGGAGGAGGAGGAGGA
>VZTA01018968.1:63444-95413 GCA_013398855.1 Mohoua ochrocephala
ACTGTGGAGGAGCTCGAAGGGTGTTTGCAGTTCTCAAGGTGCTGGGCAGCCCTGCCCGTGCCCCAAAATCCTTGCGGGGTGGGGGGTGGGAGTGAGGGTGGGTGCGTGAGAGGGGGGGACACCCAGGGGGACACCCGGGAGAGCGGCTGCAGAAACAGCACCAGAGGGGAGAGCGCCGGTGTTTCTTTCCCAAATAGAAGGGTTTTTTCCACTTGCTGTGAATTTGGGGAATGTTTGGGGTGCTTTATGAACGTCAGCTCTGGGATGTTCCCTGCAGCTGATCCTCTGCCGGGGCAGGGAGAGCTCGAGTGAGTTCGAGCTCAGCTGCCCAAAGGCTGTTGGAAATCAGAGCCCAAGTACGCGATGAGGAGCAGCGGAGGGAGCTGGGAAAGGGGCTCAGCCTGGAGAAAAGGAGGCTCAGGGGGAACCTCTGGCTCTGCACAACTCCCTGACAGGAGGGTGGATCTGGGAGGGATCCCAGAGCAGGCTCTGCTCCCCGGGAACAAGGGACAGGATGAGAGGAAATGGTCTCATGTTGCACTAGAGGAGGTTTAATTGGATATTAGGGAAAATTTCTTCGTGGAAAGGCTTGTCCAGCCCTGGAACAGACTGCTCGGGGCAATGTTGTAGTCCCCATCCCTGGAGGGATTTAAAAGCCATGTGGATGTGGCACTTGGGGACATGGTGCTGGAGGAATGGTTGGACTCGATGGTCTTAGAGGGCTTTTCCAGCCCCAGTGATGCTGTGATTCTCTGCAATCCATCCCTGGGGCACTGCTGAAGAAGGTGGGAGAAAACCCCTTCCCACAGCAGCAGGCAAATAACCCGGAGGAGCATTTCCAGAGAGCTCCAAGAGCTCCAAGACTGCGGTGACAGGGAGGAGGTGACACCGGGCTCCGAGCCTGGCTGCACCCTGTGGTGGCAGAGGATTAGTGGGTTTTGGAGATTTTGGTTACAAACACCAAAGTGGCCGTCCCAGACCTGGCTGGGAGACACGGGGCTCCGGCCACCCTGTCCCACCGGGGCCAAAGGGAGCGAAACTGCTGCTCCCCGAGGTATTCCAGGGGTGCAGGGGGATCATGCAGGACCTCCCACTGGAGCAGCACAAGCCACAGGCAGCCACGGAGCAAATCTGAGCTGGCTGGATCCAGGCTGTGCGTGCACCTCTGACTTCGCCTGCCAAACCAATGGCAAGCCCAAGGGCTTTAAAAAGAAGGCAAATAAAAGCTTTGGGAGATACGGGCTGTTCAAACACTCTGGGCTGCTGGATGCTGCTGGAAAGGCTGCCTTAAAAACCCCGTGGGCTCAGGAGAATGAGTGTTTTACAGGGAGAGGAGTTATTTGCTGGTTGTGAAACTTGGGGGGTTTGTTATTCCCGGGGCAGGGCAGCAGCACCTCCTGTGAGCTTTGTGCAACCAAATGCTTCTTTCAAAGAGAATTTGCCTTCTCTGTTTTAAATTTGGAATTTTCCTTTTCTTTCCCTGTTTCTGGCTCTCCCTTTTCCCTTCTCTTATGAATGCTCCCTTTGATGGGAGGGACCCAGCTCAGGCTATTCCCGTGCACAGGCAGGTGTGTGTTCGGCCAGGCCGTGGCGTGGACTCAGAACATTTGAAAAGCAGCTTTTATCCTCTGGCCTGGAGCCGCTGGGTCCCTCCCACGGTGCCCTCCGCCCAGAACGGGACAATTGTGGGTGCATGGGAGGAGAAAGGGGACCTGGATCCGTGGCTGCCACCCTCCTGTCCCCATTCCAGGCCGGCTGTCAGTGCCCATCCCGTGTGTCACGGGCTGTCCGTGTGTCCCCGATGGGCTGTGCTGGGTTTGCAGCTCGCACGCAGCTCCCGGTTGATGCTGTGCCTGCACCCCCCCGGGGATTCCGTTCGGGGTTTTTTATGGAAATACTTTCCCGGGTGGTGCCTCAGGGCTGGGGAAGCGGATAACGCTCCCTGGGAGTGCTGTAAGCTCAGTGGTGGATTTCATCCGGAGGGTGTCCGGGCTGGCTTCACCCCGGAGCGTTCGGGCTGCTCGTGGCACTGACTCCCGTTTATCCCACAGGTGTTGGACCAGGATTTGTTCTGTGGCACCGGAGCTGTCGGCTCTGCTGGGCAGGTATGTGATGGGAACTCGGCAATTTCCATCAATTGCCACTACAAACCGTAACTCCCCTCACAAATCGCCGTTTTTCGGATGGTGCGAGTTCAAAATGACTGAAGCTTCCTTTGTCCTTTTGTTTCAGGAAGAATGTCAGACGGTTTCTCCGTAAGTATGGATTTCTTTAAAAAACCGTGGGGGCTGTGGCCGTGGCCTTGAAGCAGAGACCTTTGGCTGGGATGGGAGGGAGCAGGTCCTTGCTGACCGGTGTAAATCCCCAAATCCTCTCCAGCCACGTCAGCACTTTCTGGTTTTCTGGAAGAAACTGGGGGGCAGCTGAGAGTTGAGCTCTTGCCCTCGGCACTCGCTGCAGGCTACAAAAGGTGGATGTTGGAGAACTCAATGACATCCCAGGAGGAATCTCCCCCACCTGACCCTTGTCCTCTCCTCTGTCCGCAGTTATCCGACGCCTTGGCCAACAGCAACAACCCGGCCCCCTGTGCCCCCCCAGCCCAGGGCTGGCCCTCCTGGGGGAACCAACCAGCAGCTCCTGGGGCGTTCCCGGGGTATCCTGGAGCACCAGGGGCTTATCCTGGAGCACCAGGAGCCTACCCCGGAGCACCAGGAGCCTATCCTGGAGCACCAGGAGCCTATCCTGGAGCACCAGGAGCCTATCCCGGAGCACCAGGAGCCTGTCCCGGAGCACCAGGAGCATACCCTGCAGCACCAGGAGGATACCCTGGAGCACCGGGAGCTTATCCTGGAGGACCAGCAGGACCAGGAGCGTATCCAGGAGCACCTGGAGCATTCCCTGGAGCGCCAGGAGCAACAGGGCCGTTTCCCACCCCAGGACAACCATCCAGTGGCTCTGGATTTGGGCCTTCTGCTCCGCAGGGAGGACCGACTCCCCCACAGGGAGGACCAACTCCTCAGGGAGGACCAACTCCTCAGGGAGGACCGACTCCTCCAATGGTAATGGCTCCATCATGATGAGGGTTTCTGTGCCTTCAGTGGCTGATTTTCTTGGCCTCAGGAGGGACCTGGGGCTGGCTGTCCCCAGGGGTGGCATTTGGCTTCTGACATGATTTTTTGCTGACACCAAATCCCTGTTGTCTCCCAGAAAGTCCCGTTTGAGCTGCCCCTGCAGGCAGGACTCGTCCCTCGGCTGCTCATCACCATCACCGGGACTGTGAACCCCAACCCAAACAGGTACTGGGGATGTCCAGCTCCGAGGGTGGGGGGTTTCCATGGGGCTCTGCTGGGCAGAGCAGAGGGGGCTGGAATTTGCTTTCCATTCCTGAACAACACCTGCCTGGTGTAACATCAAATATTACCCCAAATAAATGTGTGAATGTGCTGGTTTTGCCCAGTGGGGTCTGGGGGGTTTTCTTTCTGTAACAGAGTCCAGGGCTTTTGTGGCAAAAGCAGCAATTCCATTATTGTCTTTGCAGGTTTTCACTGGATTTCAAGAGAGGGAATGACGTTGCCTTCCACTTCAACCCCCGCTTCAACGAAGACCACAAGAAAGTCATTGTCTGCAACTCCATGTTCCAGAATAACTGGGGGAAGGAGGAGAGGACAGCTCCCAGGTTTCCATTTGAAGCTGGAAAACCCTTCAAGGTACCAGAAAAACCCATTCCAGCTCAGTCTCAGTGCACCAAAAGCACTGAGGGGGTTTGGGCAACAAAACCTGTGTGAGGACATTGATGCTTTAGCACAGGAAGCAGCTACCAGGGGTGCTGTCCCCACAGCACCTTCCCAGCTCTTCTGACCCCCTCCTGCAGCTCCAGCTGCCCAGGGCACAACTTCTCCCCCCTTTCTGGTATCCCCATGGATTATGAAACCCTCTTTATTTACACTGTTGTTCTGCAGCAGTGGTTGGACAGGTTTTTGTAACGTGTTTTCCCTGCTGGCAGCTCTGAGGTTTTTTTTCCTGCAAAGGAGGTTCACGCTGTGGAGTCCTGCTTTGAGTGACTGGCCTAGGGATGAGGGGGCAGAAACTGGGCTAAAACACGGAGGAGGGAGAGCACAGGAGAGTTTTGGGAAGGCAAAGGTCGCTGGTGTTGCAGCTGAGTTGCTGCTCCAGCTCTTCCACATGCCCCAGAGCTGGACTCAGCTGGCAGCAGCCTCCAGCCAGTGCCAGCCTGCTCGAGTCTGTGGCTTAAAACTTCTAGAACAGATCCAGCGGGGTTTTTTGGCTGATTTGGGGTTCTTATTTCAGCTCCAGATCCTTTGTGAGGCGGATCACTTCAAGGTGGCCGTGAACGATGCTCACTTGCTGCAGTACAACTTCCGCGAGAAGCGGCTGAACGAGGTGACCAAGCTCTGCATCGGGGGGGACATCGCCCTCACCAGCGTCGTGCCCACCATGATATAACCAGGGGGGCAACTCTGGGCAAACTCTGTGCTCTTTTTATGGTGTAACAAAAGTGCCTTCTCACAACACCACTGTGAGGTAATAAAACATTTTACCTGTAAAATTTGGTTTTTATGATATCTCAAAAGACACGATACCCTCCGAGCAAGCGGAGTTCCGATGTGGAAGGAGCTGAATTCTCGCTGTAGGGACAGAAACGAGGAGTTTGATTTCTGTGGAGAGGAGCACTTGGGAAAGCAGCCTGTGGCATCCTGTCCCTGGTCCTGTGAACAAGGGCAGCAATCCTCCAGGAAGCACAGGGAAAACCTGACAGCGGCCGAGCCTGAGGCATTTCAGGAGAGGGTTCAGAGCCAGAGGAAGCAAAATCTCTCTGCAAGGCTGTGGCTGGAGAAGCCACCCCCATCCTTCATTTCAGCCCAGCTGGGGGCCCAAACCAGCGTGTCCCGAGCACATTCCCCACCCCAGGGAGATCCCAGCCCTGCGAGTGTTACGTACTCCACAGAACGGGTCACGAGCCTGGTGCTGCTCCCCACTCATCACCCCCGTGTGAGTCAAGACCGGTTTCAAGGGTGGGGAGGTTTATTGGCAAGTTCACCTCGTGAGTCAGGCTGGTAAAAAAAGAAAACAGAAGTATGTTCCCTTTGCTGTGAGTCACTGCAGTCTTGTCTGGAAAACAAGAACAGTGCAACAGCCACCACTGAAGTTTCCAAAGATTTCTCTGACGTGTCTCATGCTGTTTTATAACAGTGATTCCTTTTATACTTGGGATTGCCAAGTTACAAGCAGAGTCCTTAAAATTTCAGTAGCAGTCTAGAGCAGCACACTGCTACCAGCAGCACAGAGGAGCTGTGGCTGCCCCATCCCTGGCAGTGTTCCAGGCTAGGTTGGATGGGGCTTGGAGCAGCCTGGTCTATGGAAGGTGCCCCTGCCCATGGCAGAGGGTTGGACTGGATGGGCTTTGAGTTCCCTCCCAAACCAAACCATTCCTCAGCAGGAAAGTCATTAAGAGGTACCTAAAAGTATCCCTAGAAGTGGAGTTTAGTAATGAAGAAAGTGGATTCCAGCAGACATCAGTTTCCTCTCTTTATTCAGTGTAATCAGTACACAGCTTCCAGGTTAAAACTTAAGCCAGACCTGTCCCCCTGGCAGTGGCACTTTCTGCTGAGGGACTGAAGTCTCTGCTTGGTTTAGGAGTGAGCCTGGTGGAAGGATGTGTGTGTTACACTACGCTCACCAGTACAAGAAGAAGCCCAGTGAGGTATTTGTTAAAAATACAACAACTGGTGGTACTGTAATACTCCTCAAATCCAGAGTCCATAGACCTGGCGTGTTCCTTATGCACAAATCTGTTACAGTCTGGATGGGGAATGCACAGGGAACGAGATGAGAGAAGAGACTGAGCATTAACATGTCAAAAACAAGGAGAAAATATGGTTTGACTTGAAGGTCCTTAAGATACTCAATCGAAAACTGCATCCTTAAAGGAAATAATATCAATGCCTATTTTAATACATTGCCAAGAAAAGGTATTATCTGACTTAGAAATCCTTGTTCTGAGTTGGTTTCTAATATTACAAACCCAGTGGTCGTTAAACACCAGGAAGATTTCCTCAGGAAAGAACTGCACGCATCCAACACTGCCAGAGCTGGTGCTGAGGCAGGTGTTAACACACCAGACCCTGGAGCCTGAGGGTGCACAGGTACCCCCAGAGCAGTGACAGAGCGTTCTGGGGAGGGGACAGGCTGCCCTCCCAGCAGAAAAGGGGCACAGGCACAGCTAGTGGGGGAGGCAGCTTGGAATAACAACAAGTCATGAGGTCAGTCAGGTCAGGGTAGAAAAGTTTAAAGGTGAACAGTTTTACAACCTGAAGGAGACAGGAAATACATTAAATGATACCAACATAAAAATGCTACAGGTTGCAGTCAGAATTTACAGCCAGAGGATACAGCAGGGAGCACCAGAACACAGCCCACTGCTGCTGCACAGCAGGGCTTGGTGCATCACAACCATAAAATGATACAAAACCCATTATCAGCTCCACTACCACAGGCACTCTTCCTCTCTCAACACAGCCCCAGCGTAGCAGACTGTGTGCCAGGTGCCCCCTGTGGGCTTCTCGCTCACAGTATTTACATATTTTGCATTTTAAGTCACTTTTCATTGATCCCCAGAGGGACCAACAGGAGAAAACACAATGAGGTCACTGAACACTTCAGCTGCTGCAAACTTCTGGGCTCTGGTCTTGACTGGAGTGAAGGGAAGCTCAGCATCCTGCATTGGCTGTGGGAGGAAGTCAGAGAGTGGAGTCAGTGTTTGAGGAGCACTTAAACCGTGGAGCACTGGAAGGACGGACTCTGATTTCCCCAAGAGTAATTTTGCAAGCTTATTTCCAGGTATAAAATAATAAATGATTACACACGGTCCGTGTGGAAGACAGACACTCCCTACTCAAGTCAGTAATCCACATTTTAAAGAGGATTTTTCACAAGAAATCCTACACCCAAATTCTATTAATTCTATTAAGTGTGAAAGCTTCTGCACACCTGCTTTTCCCTGCTGAATGTTACTTCCAGCCCTAAATGCTGAACTGATTAAAAAAACATTGGAGTAGGCTTAAAAAATTCCAGGAAGAAAAAAAAAAGGCTATTTTAGTGAATACCTACAAGGAAATTTGTAAGAAACATAATTTAGAGGCTCAATCTGACAAGAATCAGACATTGTCCTGTTACAAATGTCTTGATTCACCCTACACTCATCATGTGCAATAAGGAACACCCGTGTGAGCCCAAGCAGGGAGACAGCTGGAATGTGGTTTGTATTTAAAGTTCCATGAATTGGCTCGATAACATCTTTAAGAGTTTAATTTTCTTGGTGCAGTAACCGAGTCTGCAGCAAAGGTTAACAGTCCTACAACACGCAGCTTGTCTTAGTCAAATAAACTGGAAGGTCAACTTACCACATCAAGAGAATTTCTGTCAATGGGTGTCAAACCACTGCATGAAACACCTGAAAAATAAGTATATAATTTTTTTTAAAAAGTTACTCTGATGCTGCCAAAGCTGATTGTTTTCTGTGTTTATTAAAAGAAGAAATCCAAACTCTAAACTGTATTTATTTCTTTGTATCAGCTTTCTGCTTCACATAGCACACCAAAGCTACACAGAGAAATCCTGGGGCACTGTTTGCTCACGTGCAATGTGTGCTTGAGTCACACCAGCTAAGGGAGGCTCTGCTAACAGCACACACAAATCAAGCTCGCACTGATTTCAGAGAGTAAAATTCAGATTATCATAAATCCTTAGGACAACCAGAAGGCCCCAGCAATGCCACCCAAACCACACCATGCAGCTGTAAGATAAGCACCTGTTTGATGCATTTGTGGTTCTCCAGACTGAGCAAAGTTTGTGTCTGTGCTGGGATCCTTCTCCGGGCTGCACATGACGATGTCCTGTCCTTGTTCTGCAGCAGACAGCTCCATCTCTTCCATGCCATCCACTGCTCTGGATTCACTGCTAGAATTTCCCAGCACCTGAAAAACAGGGATTTTCTCTGCTCCCAGCCATGTCCTTGTTCTGTCTGACCAAGTCCACACATCTAACCTACAGTTTTTATGGACAATTCGGGAGAGATGGAGTTCTAACTCCGGGCACTCCATGAGGCACATGGCCAGGGCTCAGGGTTTAAGGCTGTGACCCATGCCCCAAACATCCTTTAAAGCCTGAAAATCCCTTTGACAGTATAAAGGAAGCTCTTCCACAGGAAAGAAGGTTTTGAACTTCAAGTGTTATCTGGTGACTTTTCCTCCAGAAAAACCTATCAGCAATAATGAAAGGTTTCCCCAGACAGTGAAATCACCAACGAGCCATTTCTCATTTTGATAGAGAAAGAATGAAGTAAAAGGCATAAGGAAAAATTAGTAACCAGGATTTTTTTAATATGTATTATATATAGGGGGATGAGAGGGGAAATGACTGCTGCAGTCATGCACAGATCTAAGCAGCAACAAATAAAATGAATGTACTCCATTTGCAATGAAAGGTACTAAATGATGATTAACTCCACAGCACTGGCTCTCACTGAGTAGCACAGTATCATCTAAATTAGAGGCCACTTTCCTGGTTTTTTAAGGCTACTCAAACACAGGCATTTCAGACATTTCAGGACATGGATTTCTGACACTTGGATTAGTTCTTGCTATACCTTTAAAGAGATTAAGAGCCCAATGCTCTGCTGTTGGCAGCATGAGGACTGAGTGCTGCTGCTTTTAGTCATGGTCCATAAATGCACAAGCATTTAAAAAATCCACACCAGAAAACAGGAGGTGGTGGACTTCTAGGAACATTGCTTGTCCAAGTGACAAGTGTCCTCATGGAGCAGCCAGGACCTCCAAAACACAGCTCTAAAGAGCAAGACAAGGTCCCCAAACTGCAGCAGTCCCTGCCTTTGTCCATCCTCAGAGGAAAAAAGCACTGCCCTGAGGAATACACAGGATTTCTAAGGGAGGATTTGATCACAAGTCCAAGAGTCTGGGGTAATCAAAGAATTTTTCCTTTGCTAGTAATAAGAGAGTATTTAAAGCACATCCATGCACAATGCATGCCTTACCTTATCTCCCTCTGCTGTGCCAGCAACCAGACAAATTTCTTCTGCAACCACAGAAATGCTGGAAGAGAAACCAAAACATTTTCATTCTTCTCAATCATCTTCATCAACCAACCACCTTCTGACTTGTCCAACTAATCTCAACAATTTGTTCTGCAACTTTGCTGGCTTGGTTGGCACTGGTGAGCTACCTCAAACTTCCTGGGCAAACAATCAACTTCTACCCCAGCAGCAAAATTGCATTTGGGCGAAGCTCTTAATATTTGCTTAAGGGAAGGAAAAGTCACAAGCACTTTGCAAACTTTATCACTGCCAAACTGAAAGGTAACATCTAATGGGCATTAACATCACGTCTTTCAGTTCCAACTCTAAAATTATTTGTACAAGGTCAATTAAAAGCTGCTTTAACATGCCTACCTTTGTTCATGACCATCAGGGAGTTTATCCAAGGGGGGAGTTTTTTCAGTGGGAAGTTGGTCCATTTTCAAACTCTGTGCTGGGTGGAAGCCTTGGAGGCCTGATGGGGTTTGTTCTGCAGTTTCATCCTCAGGGTCAGGGAGAGGAGAAGGAACGTTCAGGAGCAAAGCTCTAATGGATGGTCTTGGAGTTGCCTGTTTGCCAGGGGTCCTTGGGAGCAAACCTGGAAAATGTGTTTCATGTTTCATTCCTACAGCAGTCTCCAGAAGCTGAACTGAGCTGATCATTATGATTCTAACCAGGGACACCATTTTTTTTCTGCTTGCTAAATCATCTTATACAAAAATTATATGGAAATCTTATATACACTCGCAAGGAGAAATTGAAATTATTAAGTTCCATCTTTCAAATTAGGCAATTTTAATAGAGTTTAAAACAGATTCAGAACTGATGCTTATAACAGATTTTCTTCTGGAGTTGGCTTAAAGCCAGTGTTGCTCAAAGCTTTTCAGGAGTTCTCCCCTACTAACAAGAGGCACACGAAAAAAACCTGTGAGTTTTGTGATGAGAAGAGAGATCTGCACCAAAAACCCAGAATTTAAAACCAAATTATGAACTAGAAATGGAAGACAAGCAGAATTACTGGAAATACTGGCTGCACATAGATGTCAATAAGACAAGATGCTGAAAATGAAGTTATATTTTGAGCACCTGTTAAAAACCCCAAACTATTAAACAGCTTTTATAGCAAACTGGATTATGTTACAATCTTGTTAACCATGAACACAGATTATGGGTAGACTTTATTTGCAGCTTTGAAGACAGCACTGCAAGAGGTTTAGTTAAAAAAAAAAAGACCTAAATTCCTGTCCTACAATTAGAGGATGGGAGCTGGCATTGACTTTGATGGAGAGGCTCGTCAGCTGAATCTGGGAATGCTCAGATTAGAATTTCATTATTAAATTCATGCTGGAAAAACATGAACCAGCTCTTTCCCCTCTGTCTAAGCAGGGATTTCATGCTGCCATAACCACTCAAATCAGCACATTCATGTACACCAGTTTACTTTGGAGCCCTGATGTAATTAGTCACTGGTTGAAATCGTGTGTCCCATACTGGAGTTACAGCCAGTATAAACAGCACAATTCCTCTCCCCAGTGAAAGGGATTAAACTCTCTTCAGTACTTTCAGGTCACAGAAATCACGATTAAGCTTCACCTACCTGAAAAGTTTTTCACAGGACTTTCAATCCTGAAAAACCCTGCTTCAAAAACCACTTTTTCTGCCTCTGGCAGCCTCTCCTGATGTGTACCCTCAGCAGCTCCCTCCTGCTTCATTTTATCCCTCATGGCTGCTTTCACAGAAGCCAGGCGGTTCCGGGCAGCAGTTCTGGCAGCTGCTTCCAGCTTGGGTTTGGACACTCCACTTGGAACAGCCTTTTTCTGGAATGGGAAGAGCTGGGTCACACCTGGAAACTCTGCATAGGAGCAATCACACACGAACCTCCACACAGGTGCTGCTCCCACAGACACAGCAAGGAGCAAAAGGAGGCTCAGGGGGGACCTTCTGGCTCCCCACAGCTCCCTGACAGGAGGGTGCAGCCAGGGGGGATTCAGGCTCTGCTCCCAGGGAACAAGAAATAGGATGAGGGGAACTGGACTTAATTTGCACCAGAGGAGGTTTAGATTGGATATTAGGGAAAATGTCTTCACTGAAAGGGTTGCCCAGCCTGCCCACGGCAAGGGTGGAGTCCCCATCTCCGGAGGGATTTAAAAGCCGTGTGGATTTGGCACTTGAGGACGGGGGTCAGTGGTGGCCTCGGCAGTGCTGGGGGAATGGTTGGACTTGATGACTTTTCCAACCTCAACAATTCTACAATTTTATGCATCAAGGCCTCTGCTCATCCCCAGAATCTCTTGGGCTGCCATCCAGCTGTTAAAATGAGTCTGTGATGACAACATTAAGAATTTTTTTCAAAAGAATCTGCAGTTGACAAATCCTCAATACAACTTTTTTCCCTAATAAAATCAGTAAGATTTCGGAAGCACTGGGATGCAGGGACTCCTAGTGGCAGGGACATAGTGTAACCACAGGACAGACTCCAGGCAGTCAGTGAAGTCTCTCCTGGCATCCAGTTTTCCAAGGGAAGTTTTGTTTTGTACCACCTGTAGAGTTCTGGCATTTATGGGCAGCTCCCACAGATCACATTCCCTCTGTTCCCCCATGCCTGGAGTTTCTTATCCACCTTCATATCAATTTTATGATTAGTTAAGCAGTCTCAAGGAACTGCACAGAGTTTAAACAATGCAAATACAACTCAATACTCAATTGAAGTATTATCTATTTCAAACCAAAGAGTAGATAAAACAACTCACATTACAGCTTATTTTGCAATAAGCAGTAACTTATTTTGGAGAGTGTCAGACCCGTTTGTGCTTAGAGAAGCAGCAGTTTAAAGCCACCCATGGTGTTGGCTTAATGGGACACCATCATAATGGAGCACTCCCTGCTCAAAACTGGCAGTCACTCCCAAATTCCTGTGTGGTTTCCTTTTCAGTCTCAGTGTCAATGCCAGTGGCCCAGATAAATTGCTTTACATCGGAAGGGTAAGTTTATATCCTGAATTTAATAGATTTGTCTTACTAGCATAGAATCCAAAGACTCCAAAAAAAAGTTGTTAATTCTTAGTTCTAATCTCACCAGCCAAAAGAGGCAACTGGGACTAAACCCACCCACAAGTGCACATGGGAGAGGTGAGGGAGAAGGGTGCACCCCGAGAGGAATTTCACTTAATATTTAATATATCTAAAGAAGCCATACAAGATGTGCTTTAGGGCCCATTCATACCTTGACAACTGCTTTGCTTGGGATATCAAGTGGCTGCCACTCATTGTCTTGAAGCTTCTTCAGATTATCAAATTTTTTATCCACATCTTCAATCTATTGGTCACATATAAGGAAAGCAAATGAATACACTGCAAAATAACCTTTATCCAAACAAGCACAGTCTTTCATCCTGCAGGAAACAATCTCTCAAACATCTCTGAAGAAGCAGATCAAACCCTTCTGCATTTTGCAGAGAATTCAAAACCTATGCCTAGGACCATAACAAATCCATCTTTGCACTTAATTTAACTACTTACAAATTCCTTTGTTGAATGCTGATTTACAAATATTGTGGAGAGCCCTTTGGATAATTCAGAATATTATACTTCATTCTGATTCCAAAGAAAACATCAACAGAGGAAAAGAGATGAAGGTTTTCTACCACCTCAGCTCACCCCTACAGAGAGTTATTGTAGTTCCTGCATTATTCTCATATTGAAGCATGGAACCCCTACTTTTCAGGTGAGCTTCAGGAATTTTCCAAAAACTGGGAGGTAGACATTGTGACAGTATCCTCACTCCAAGACAGTAAGATTTGGCCAAACATATTCATTCCAGAGACAGACAAGAGACACAGGCCACAAGAAGACACAACAGAAGAACTGGTCCATGAATTGTCAGTCATAGTATACCAATTGCAACTCTTCACTGTGACAAAGTGTTAAAACAACGACTTGCACTTTTAAAATTCAAAATAAAAAACAATCTGAACATTAAAAAAAAAAACACTTTCAACCCACAGTTTGTAAAGAACTACATCAGTTTTATTCTACTAAGTTAACAAGCAAATACATACCTGAAAATTAATCATATCCCAAAATCCATCCAGGTCTGTACACATTGTTTCTTTTTCACCTCGTTTAAATTCACAATTATCAACCAGTCCTTCAAACTGCTTGAACCTTTCTCCTATGAGCAGCCTGGTCTGACCAACTGTGGTGCGAATCAGGTCTTTAGCTGGTAGCAACAAGAAAAAAAATACAGGACATCTTGGATAAACAAGTGTTTGAGGAGCCTGGAATTTGTTGTCCCATCTATTGCAAATTCAATTCAGATGGAGCTTCCCTGTCCACTGAACTGCTCTAAATTTGCTTCTTTCAAAAAAGAGTTACTCTCTCAAGTCTTAAAGATATGCATTGCTGGAGTCATCTTTTTTTCCCCAGATAAGGGCACTTATTCCACATTAAAAAATAATCTTATTTTTAAAAAGTAGCTTGGCTAAAGTTCATACATTTAAATACACTTCAGACTGGTAACAAAATGACTATTTTGATGTGCACTTCATTCACTTTATCAATCACCATCACATCAAGTGCTACACAAATTTCAGTAATAGGAGACTTTTTGTCTTAGGGCAGATACAACTCTAAACTTTCTCTAGCACAGCTTTGCAAATTCTTTCTGCTATTTTGCAAACAGCAGATACAGGTCCTTCCCTCTGCCCCATTCAGTTCCCACAACCCCCCTTCAAGTGCCTATTGAGCACTCTTACCATCCTCTGGAATGTCCAGCTCAAGGTTTCCTTCCCACTGGAGGCACTGAGACAGCAGCCTCTCCGTCTCAGTCCGAAGAATGTTTCTGAAAATACAGGGATGGAGGAAAAATAAGGATTTGGAGACTTTCCTGACACTCGTGGCTGTTAAAGGTTACTATCCTTTTGCTCTCAGAGAAGCCACAGTCTTTGAGCAGAAGCCATCAGATTGTTTTATTTTGCTGACTGGCTGAGGTGCAACTTCTACTGCTTTCAAGCTCATGCTCCTTAGGACAAGGTGTGTCAGTCTCCAGAATTTTATATCCATTCCTTGCACTAAAAGTACAAAAAGGAAGACAGGAATGTGTGCCTGCTCAGGTCACAGTTGACAGGCACCAATCACCATGAAATTAAGCTGATCTTTAGAAGATGTCTCGTTATTCATATTAAGAACCTTCAAATGGACATCAGGGAAGTGAAACAAGTGAACCCAAACCTGAAATAGGGCACATCATGCTCTTGCTCTCTCGTATCATCTGACTTCACTGCAAGTGCTGTTAAGACAGGAGTTGTTTTATTTGATCTCTGAGTGGAAGTCCTCTCATCTGATTCACCTGCTGAAAAACACGAAAGGAAGTGGTTCAGAATCTGGTGATTATTAAAAGCATTAGAACAATAAACTAAGTGTGAACTTCTTACCTTCTCCTTTCAAACTTGTCATTTGCTGTTCTTGAATGCCTCTAACAGCAGGTGAAGTGTGACTTTTTAAATTAGGCTTCTGTGCTTTAGTTTCACTGGATTTTTCAAATATTTTGCTGGAAACAAAGAAAAGTACATTTAGCTAAGACACCTTAGGAAAGTGACATCAAATATGGCCAAATACACAGAAATGCACAGTTTAGAAGGCAAACCTCCACACGACACTGGAGAACTCAAATAATAAATTAATAAATCTGTGCAGATAGATACAGGGCAGAGTCCCTGACAGCTGCTCCCAAAGCACAGACAGAATTATGGATTATATCCCTATCTGCTGCTGTATTAAGTCCACATTTAAGCAGTGATAGAAGCCGTGAGGATCAGGTGTTACAACACCACAACACCTCGTTACAAAGTGAATCTCTCTATAGACAAATGGTTTTTGCATCCCCACAGAGAGGTTGACTTGCATTTTAGGCCCCATTAGAAGGAAGAATCTTACACTGAAGATTCTGAAAAATTCCAGACAGCACTGGGTGTCAAAAAAGCATTTGCCCTCGAAGGAGACATGGGTGTCACACTGTAGGTTGCTAATCCACTCAGAGGCTGAAACACAAAGTTTTGAGGCGCAAAGGAGCGTGTTCTGGGTCTCCTTGGAGAAGAATTGTTGTTTTCCACTGAGGTTTGTTCTTGCTGAAGTTCTACTGGCATCGAATGTTTGGAATCAGCTGCAGAACTTTTCACCCCGGGATCCACTCCAGCATTTGTCTCCACTTTATGCTTAGAAGAAATTACCTGTAACAGCACAGACAGACAAATCAAATCATGGAATCAATCGGGTGTTTGCAATAAGCACGGGCTGAATTACAACATGAGTGTCTGAAAGCCATCAGGAAGGGAACAGCTCCTACAGCAGCACACCTGTACTGTAGGAACAGTGATGAGTTACCAACAAGTCCAAGCATTTTTGACACCTGCAAATCACTCCAGAGACAGAAGTAACACTTCACTACAAAGAATGCAACAATCCACTCCAGGGGCTAAAGCAGAACACCTCACCTACCAAAACAATAATTAAAATTGGCAAATGCTTGCTCCCACTGTTAGGAAAAAAAAGCTGTAAGGTGGTAAAATCCTCAAGAGCAGAATTACTAGCTACAAATCCAACTAGGCCTGTTGAATAATCACAGTTTATACACATACTCCAATCCAAAGACTGAAAAACAAGCTGGAATAGGCTGATAGCTGAGGAATGCAACCCAAGACAAGTGCAGTTAGCACCACAGAATGTCATTAAAAGAGGAGGAAAAAAATTAAACAATAATCCACATTCTTATGAGATGAGTGACCAGATAGTCACAGAGAACACATTTCTGAGATACCTAATTGAGATTGTTAGCTCAAGCCAGCCAGAAAAACTTTGGGTGTTTTTCAAGAAAATATGCCTCTTCAATCCACTGAAAGTCTTGTTATACTTCAGTCACCCCTGCTAGGAATGCAAACCTTGAATTTTGCTTTTAACCCACCTTTTCAAACGAGCTGACTGTGGTTACAGCCAGAGTTTACCAACTGGCAGGGACTCCTGCCTGTCAAGAGGTGCTTGTCCAAGGAAGATACAAGTGCTCTTACCTTCTGCTTGGGTGTGATTGCACAACCTCAAACACACCAGAGCACAGCTGCAGTTACAGGAACGGGGTGGAGATGGGAGGTGTGAGAGGGAAGAGTGGAGCGCAAAGAAGGAAGAAATCATGGACAGCTCTTGCACAGAACTGTCTGCACATGAATGCATAAAAAATTCTGGAAGTGATGACACCAAGAACCTCAATGACTGCCTTCAGTTGTAAATCATGCAGAGAAGAGCATTCTACCTTGCAGAGAATAGCATTTCCAGCTTTATTTTTTGGTGGTTCAAAATCTAAAATTGTGTTTATTTCTTAGCTTCTAGAGTCTCATATCATTACCTGAGCAGGAAAAGGATCCATCCAGAATACACCTCGAAAAGGAAGGAACTGCACAAAATTTACAGCTGCTTGATTAAATCAGCCCTTTTTTTTTTTACTAATTAAAACATCAGATATATGTAATGTAAGAACTTCTTGTCTATTTTAAATCATTGTCCAGATCTTGATAAGTAATCAAATCATCCATCAGTCATATCCACAGCCATGATGGGATTCTTCAGGATGCCCTGTGAAGGGCCAGGAGTTGGACTTGGATGATCCTTGTGGGTCTCTTCCAACTCACAGTACTGTGTGATTTTATACAAGCACTAAATTTGATCTTAATTTTAAAAACACGGCAGTATAAATACAGACAGCTCCTTCCCAAATTCCAGCTCATTAGTGAAATTACTACTTCTATGCTTGAACACTTCAGCTGCAATGCCACAGTTACTGGCTCTTAAATCAGTTTTACTGCTTTTCCATTTCAACTGTTACATGACCTACCTTTGTGGTATCAGGTTTGACAGCTTTCTTCTGCTTTCCTACGTTTGCTGTCTTTCTCTGTGACTGGTTACCTACAAAAACAGACACTCCCAGAGGTCAAAAAGGCATCTGATTAATGTAATCTTTCACCAAAACACTGCCATAAAAATCCAGTTGCTAAAGACAGGGAGAGACTGTTTTATTTCTCGGGTGGGAGGTGGCTAGAGGGAATAAATAGCATTGCAAAAGTTCATTCAAAAGAAAACCTGGCCTAGGATTTAACAGCCTAGTAACAGATGTATCACCAAGAAAACGGATTCATTAAGTCATCAATCTTTAGATGTTGTCATATACTAAAAGTCACCTTACTTCCTTGAAGGTTGAAGAGAGTGTGTCAAGCCAATTTGAGTTTAGATTTTTAATTTCTATATGGCATAGGAATTCTGATGGTATATTGAATTCCAGTAAAGAGGCAAACATGGAAAAAGAGAAATTCCTAACCTGAAGAACAAAGGCTCTCCTCTCTTCCAGAGATGTTTCTGTTCCTGCTCATACATTTGATAATCATATGGCTACAAAATCATACAACCAAAGAGGCAAATCTTGACCAGTTCTGGCTTCATTCTTTGAGTTTGTAATTACCATGAGGACATTGATGCTCCACACTGATGGGTTTTGTGGGAAACTGTCCAGTATTGGTTTCAACATCTTGATGTAGATATTGCAACAGAGTTCCAGACAAGAGTCTGAGTGATACAGCATCTAGTCCTTTTCTTAGATGATAATTTGGGATGACTTAAATGCAGCCTAAGGTACATACAGCTCAGCTACACAACTCTGCCTCACTTACCAGCAGTAGCAGCTGTTGGTTTCAGCACCTGCCTGGCTGCAGAGGCAGCTGCTCTGGTGACTCTCACATTTGGGGCTGGTTGGGCCGCAGTCTGCAACACTGCAAGAGAGATTAATCCCAGAGATTCCAAGTTTAATAAGGAGCTGCACTCGAGAAATAACTGAAAGTTTTCATTTTGTAGAAATCAGAAAAATGCACCAGCAGTTATCAGTTGCATGGGTTGGCCAGAATGAACAGGGTTGGGTGCTTTTGGTCAGTTCAGTGCCAACAGCACAGCTTGGCCTCGGCATCCTGGCAACGCACTGAAGGATCCTGACTGAAGGTGGTTTTACTCTACAGGTCTATCAAGGTACCAGTGTGCTTGATGCCATGCACAAAGCTTAAGGAAAGCTTCCCACTGCTCCCTGCAATCAGAGTCAAGGCCCTCCATGGTTTGCAGATGAAGTTTTCCAGAGTAATAACTTTGCCATGGTTATTTGCACAGCTGGAAGCTTAAGCAAACCATTGGTGTAACAAAGCGATGCCCCGGCCATTATATGAAAGATTTCCAAGGTCAGAATTTAATGCAATCTAACAAAGTACTCTTAAGACTAATTGCCTCTGAAATATTTTATAAAACATGACAAGTTCATGCACCGTATTACCCATCTTAATCATTTTCATCTTTGTATTTTAGCACTGTTTCTAATAGGCTTTTAAAATGACAGCATTTTCCTGCACAGACAAATTTCACAGGAGCACTTTATTCCATACTCTGCCTGTCTGAAATCCCCACTTGGTTACTGTTAATGCTATTCCTGTCTTTAATGTCAAACTCCGATTCTGTAGAAGCTGGAATGAAAAGTTGGGGGAAAAATTGCTGGATAAATAACTACAACATTGGATTTATCAAACATTCGCTTCCCAAACATTTTTATGTTTGTGTTTCATAGAATCACTGAATGGTTTGGGTTGGAAGGCACCTTAAGGATCACCTCATCCCAATCTCCCTGCCATGGGCAGGGAAGTTTAAGCACATATAATGCATATCCTTGATTCAGTACAAAAGAAATAATCAAGTCTAGTGGATGACCATTTTTCAAAGATTCAACATTTTAATTGTTATATCAAATACTAATAATACATCTTTTCAGTATTCACCAAAGGCACTGCTGAAATTTATTTAAATAAAGGTCTGCTGCTTGCTGATTTAATTAGATTAATGATGTGAAAGTCATTTCACTCTGAATTACTGAATATCCTGCATTAACATCAATATTCCACATGACTTGGCTGTATCTGCTTAAGGATATCACTGGGCTATGAGGAAGTGCTTCTGATCCAAGGTATTCTAGTCCTTTAAAGGTGGCACAGGTTGTTTTTTTTAATTACTGTTTTCTTAAGAAATACCTGTAACTGTGGCACAGAAAGTGACACACAGAAGGCACTTGCTCTTCTGTAACAGCAGCAGTCACTACCTGTGATACTCTTCTTGAGGCCAACAGAAACCTCTGCACAGCTCCAGGAGCTGAGGCAGCTGGCAGTTGTGCAATTTGCCTACTGACCTGTTTCTTTTCTCTCTCCCAGGGGGAATAATCAGTAACCAGGACTGTCAGTATCCTGCACTCCATTTCCCCCAGCCCACGGAGGCAACAAGCTCATGTCATCCCCAGAGCCACACACTTGATAATCTGCCAGCTGCTGCCCTTGGTAGAAATGGCCATCTTAAAATCTCCTCCTTGCTTCCTACACCCAAAAATGTACTGTGGATCTTTCCCCAAAAAAACCCCAACTTTCAGGTTCAGGTGTACTTCCATACCTTTCTCTTTTTCAGCCACTTTGACTGTACTCATCTGTTTATGTCCTGCCTGTGTAGGGCGCACGCTCTGCCCGTGGGCACTCACCTACAAGAAAAAAAACAACAGGTTTTTTGTGAAGTATCAGATTTCCAGAAATTCAGCAGCCCAATTTCTTTCCTCATCTGTCTATCCTAGATTAGATTAAGGGAAAAAGTTAAATAATTTGGCACAGGGGGCTTTAAAAAGTAGAGAGACATTAAGGATAACTAAAACAGATTGGTTTAGGGATATGTTAACATGCATTATCAAACTAGAAATTGTCAGAAAAAGAATGAAGAAAAATATTTAAGCAACAGTTTAAGTACCTTGAGAAACTTGATTGAAAAACAGATCCAGAAAAGCTGTGCTCTTTTCTGTTTGTACTGATCTAATCAAACTTGTAAAGATACTACCCTGAGTCTGAAATTGCATCCCTTTCTCTAAATTTATTCACTGAAGTTATATATATAAAAAACAAACCGTAGAGGACTTAGATGCAGTTGGTATCAGAGTTGGTATCATAGTTTTTCCTTCTTGGATCTTGGCTTTTGATCGAGTAATCCTTCCAGAGAAAGCAGGAGCTGCCTGGAAACATCCCCAAGGAAACAAGAGTTAATACACTCCTTTCCCCTCTTGTCGATGAGAGACTGAGCAAGAAGCATAAATGTGAAAAACAATATGTCTGTGCAAAATGGGTCAAGTGTGTACTCTGGAACACTTTCAAAGCTGAGTTGACTAAATATGAACAAGTTACTAGTTCTAAAATGATGCAGCTCTTTCATTTGTGGATGAATCATTCCAGTTTCTGAACTGAACACAGTCATAAATACAAAAATCCACATCTCACTAGTAGTATTTCCAGCTTTGTTTAAAAAAGAGAATGAGCCAAATGACTCCCTTATCGTTCCTTATCATAACAAATATTAACAAAGCATTTGCAAAATAAACAGCTTCTTGGGAATAACATACACATCTTGTATACAAATAGAAATCTAAATGGAGTACACAGATATAATTACTTTAGATATTAAATATTACCTTCTCTCTTGGCTTTGCTACCACTGGCTCCTCAGGTGCAAGGGCGAGAAACCCAGGTGCAGCTGGTCTGTACAGCCCAACCTTGAACACCCCTTTCTTGGCTTTCTCTCTCTGCTCCTGCAGTTTGCGAAGCTCCTTTTCCTCTTTGTAGCGCTGGAGCATCTCCCTGCGCTCGTTCATCCTCTTGGTGGCCGCATTTGTGGCTTGCTCTGAAGCAGACATGGAAGACAGACGTGTTATAAAATCACAAAGATGGTTTTGAGCCAACAATAAGTCAGAAACTTACGATAAATTTTTCCAAGCTATAGGAGGAACGTAAGTCAAAGAGCAGAAGAACTGTCTGGAATGTCTAAATTGTTTGAACCCTTCCCACTAAAAGGGAATTCAGTGGAAAATTTCAGCTTACAGATAGACTTCCCCAAATAACCAACTGAGGATTACTGTAAATTCATTCCCATTTTACAGGGAATTGTAAATACCACTTCTTGCAAGGTTGCTAGTATGAAAATTAACACTTCAGTTACTTATTTAGTTTATTTGTACCAGTTTCTCTACTCAAACACTTGCAATGTCATTGAAAGCTGAGCTTTAGGTCAGCTTTAGATCAGCTTCGTCCTCAGGCTGAGGATAAATGAGGCAGAAGTTTTATGAAAGAATAAAACCTTAAGAGATTCCAAACTTGAATGATGTCTACCTGAAAAATTAATATCCACTTAAAGTTGAGATTTATTAAAGATAATCAAGACAAATTTACTAAATTTCTTGTTTTATATGATTACATACGGACTGCACTCCAATAATCTTCAGAAAAGGACTATCCTCCAACAATCTTCTGCTATCAAAATACTAAAGGTGAAAATATTTCTAAAAAAAACCTGTTAACATTTTTAAACATTAATTTAATTTCTTAGACCACAAGCATCCAGGAGAGCTAGGGACCAGAATTCAGCATATATGCAGGCCCTATTTTCTGACAGGAAAAATAAGTTGTCAAAAACTAGCCATTTCCAAAATAAAATCATATGATGCATTTACCCATGAATAATTTTATATATAATATAAAATTGCCCATTGCTAAGCACACTTTAAGCACATGACAGGCAGCAGTTATACGTTAGATGGTATTTTTGATTGGAGTTTTTCACATCCTAAAGGACAAAGCAATCATAAAGGCACTTCCTATTGAATATTAATAACAAAATGCATTCTTCCTTTAGCTGCTGCAGCCAAATCAGAGCAAAGCCTCACTCATAGCACTGCAGCAGTGAGGAGGGCACAGCTGTATTTAGATTTTATTTCCTTGATTTTAACACTTGGAAAGGCAGATAGAGTTTTATATTCTTCACTTTTTAAAGTCAAATTAAAATGTTGACTGCTATTAGGTTTCTGTGATAATGCTACTAAACCTACTTAAAATTTTTAACATTAGAAATAAGAAAGGTCTATAGCAAGTATTTACTTACTCTGTTTCACACTGCTGTTCTCTTGAGAGCACAATTCCCTGGTTTCCTTGAGCTCAGAATTTCCCCTCTCCTTGGAGAGCTGCACGTTGACATCTGCCAGCCCGAACTGCCGGCCCTTTTCGAAGAGTTTGTGCCTGTTCTCCTTCTGAAGGATGGATTTCCTGCGGGCAACCTTGGTTCTCAGGGCTTCTGTACTCAAATCCTTTTTGTATCGACTGGCAAACTGGGAGGTAGCAGCCATCCTGATGACCTTAGGCAACAATCATGGGGATTAAGAAAAAACTGTCATGGTTTGTTTTCCATTTTTATTAAAGTTTGCACGTGAGCAAAGCCCTGAGTTCTTTGTTTCTGTATGTGACCAGAGAAAAATGACAATTTTAGTAATGACTCTTTCAGCAATTTCTCATTATTTTTATACATTCCAGGGACCAGATTGGTTGTTGAGTGGTCAACAAGTCTGACACAGAATTAGGAGAGGACACTGCACCCGTGCCTGGGATTGGCTGGGCTGCTTTCTCCACAGCTGTTTTCCACATTAAGGAGATGAGCAAGTAAATGACAAAGCTGTAGGACAATACTTGGAAGCAACATTCCATTTAGATTAGACCTAGCTGATAGCAAGGAATTTTGTCACTGCTAAGAGTACTCAGAACCACGATGTTTCCAGGATGCAACTGCAATACAATAGTGGTTATTTCAAGCAGCATTTTCCCCATCTTTTTTAACCTGAGGAAGTCTTAAGCCCATTGTCAGTTGGTTTGCACTTGCTGTGCTAACAGCACCTAAAGGGGCTCCAGGAGAGCTGGAGAGGGACTGGGGACAAGGGATGGAGGGACAGGACACAGGGAATGGCTTCCCACTGCCAGAGGGCAGGGCTGGATGGGATATTGGGAAGGAATTCTTCCCTGTGAGGGTGCTGAGGCCCTGGCACAGGGTACCCAGAGAAGCTGTGGCTGCCCCTGGATCCCTGGCAGTGTCCCAGGCCACGTTGGATGGGGCTTGGAGCAGCCTGGGATAGCAGAAGGTGTCCCTGCCCATGGCAGGGGATGGGAACAAGATGGGCTTTAAGGTCCCTTCCAACCCAACCCATTCTGGGATTCTGTTATCCCCTGCATCCCCACTCAAACCTGTCTTGTCAAGGGTTTTCCACCTCAGCCAGGGTCTTTCAGACATCTCATCTTCCACCACTTACAGAAAACAGCTTTACAGTAAGCAGGGTGACAGAGCTAAACTAAACACCCAACAGTCATTAATTAATTGGTAATTTAGTCATTTACTGAGGTTCTTCATTTCAGGACAGCAAGCTCTGATCAATCTAAAGGAACCATCAGTGAACTAGACTGAAAAGCCTTGACAATGAGTGTACAAGATTTCTTAAAGCCCATCCCATCTACGTGCTACCAAAAGCCAAAACCTCAACCAGCAGCCTAAATTAAAAACCCAGATGTCGGAAGAAAAAAAAAAAAGCAGCAAAATAGAAATAACACAGAAATAAACTGCGTGTACTTATGGGAAGAGCAGTCAAGGAGAGAACCTGAGCTGTTGGGAGAAAGAATACAGAGCAAGCCTGTTCAGGTGCCATCAGTGCTGGCAGTGGCAGCCCCATGGAAGTGTTCATGTAGGGGGGAACTTGCACAGCACCAACAGCACCTGCACAACCTCCTGGAACTGCTTAGAACAGACACTGGACAGAAACCCACATGGGTGCACTTTGCTCCTTTTTTTCTACTATGTTCAATGCTGCAGGACAGCAAAATGGTCAATGGAAGTTAGAGAGCAGAGGGGAATAAAAATCAAAACTCAAATCAGGGACCGGATCTCTTTCACACAATCCTGGGAGAGCTGGTCCGTGCCAGCACCACCTGATCTGTGAATATCCTGGGCTTCACCCTGCAGCTTACATTCCAGCTTTCAGAAATTGATTAAAAATGCCAATTAATGATGATTGCAAAAACCTCCAGTGCAGTTCATAGCTCATATTTGCCCCGCTTTACATTTAAGTGATTAAGGGAGGTTAATTCATGAGCATCTCCAATAATCATATTTGAACTGATACCTGCTGGTAATTACAGAATTAGTCATTACAGATTTGTTAGTAATTACAGATCTTGTTAGTAATTACACGGCATTACAGAAAGCCACAAAGAAAACAGTGGGAACACATCTCTACTACCTGTGTCCTAGAAGCAGCAGGCTGTTGAGCCCAGTGGATGAGAAACATCCCTCAAAGCAGCACTTTAGTCTGCACACTCATCCTTTTTCAGGACAAAGTTCCTAAATCTACCCTTAAACGTGTTCTTTAAGCACAGCAATCCTTTCAAAGTGCACGCACAACTTTTAACCTCTATGGTAACATGACCTACGTGCCCAGAAAATACATTGTTATCCATCAGCTGCACTTGCCTTCAATACTGATAAACATTTCACACTTTTAAAGGGCTTTTATGTCCTACCTCCTGCTTTTAATATTTCCCTTGTTATTTATTGAAGTACAAGTCCACTCAGGACTTCTCCCATTAAAAAGACCCATGGAGAGGTGATCCATGTTTCAATAAGAAATCCTGCACAATTAATCTTACAGATGAAGATGGCAAATGCAATAAAAGCAGAGAAACAGACAGAGCTTCCCAGAAACGTATTCCCAGATCAGGAGGTTCCCAGGGATCTCTGTGGTCCCATTAAAAATAGATGGCATGCTCAAAATCCTAAAGATGTGTTTAGGATAAAAATACCTGTCTCCTCTTCTTTCCAGGTTACTGCTCCCGTGGAGTATCTTGCCCAAACAGGAACCTAGAAGATTAATTGGCATTTAAATTAGCATAAACTCAACTAAAGACTATTAGCAAGAAAGGGACAGAGGGCTTCCGCAAAAGATTTGTGACTAGCTAAGGTACGGTACCAAAAATTAAAGCCGAAATTTAATTTTGACAAATAGCAGCGAAGGAAAAGAGACGCTTTTGACCAGCAACACCCTAAGAAGCAAAGGGCAATAGGAGCATGAAAACATTGAGGCGCTCTTTTAGCCTGAATCGTGAGCAAACAGAGCAGGAGAAGCAGACATCGCTACGTTTAAAGCGGGAACCCGTTAAGTTTAGAGACTAAGTAAAACCTGGACTCAACGGTTTCGAGACGGGCCCCGGGGGTCGGAATAGACTGTCGGGCACATTCCCAGACCCCGCTGTGCGGGGTCGCCCCAGGATTGTCCCCTCAGCCCCTTCCCTGCCAGCGCCTCATGCTGTTCCCACTCCAACTCAGAGAAGAAGCACCGCTGCGAGCCCACTCCCAAGCGAGACCCCCGCCCAGGGACCCCTTACAGGGCCTCAAGACCCTTCTGGCTCCTCAAAGACCATCCCGGACCCCCGAAATTCCCCCCGGGACCCCCAAACCCCTGCCAGGCCCGCCATTACCTGCCCCGGCCCCGCGCGCCCCTCAGCCCCCTCCGCGCGCCGCCCCGCCTCGCTTTCAAATCTCCCCCGCCAACGCTCATTGGCCAACCCCGGCCCTCCGGCTCCCATTGGCCTCACGCGCGGCCAATGACGGGCAGCGCCGAACCCCCACAGCGGGCTGCTTATTGGTCGCCCAGAGGCCACGCTTAATTTCCATTGGCTGCTCGGAGCATTTTCCCGCCCTCGCTTGCCGCTCATTGGCTGGCGGAGTGAGGGTGGTGAGGGCGCTGAGCGCACGGGGGGCGAGGCCCGTCCTTGGCGTCCCGCGCGGCGCGGGGGCGCTAAGATGGCGGTGGGGTCACCTGTACCTTGAGTCGCCTGTACCTGGAGTCACCTGTACGCGAGGGTCACCTGTACCTGGAGTCACCTGTGCCGAGGGTCACCTGTGCTGAGGGTCACCTGTACACGAGGGTCACCTGTACCTGGAGTCACCTGTATGCGAGGGTCACCTGTACTCGAGGGTCACCTGTACCTGGAGTCACCTGTACGTGAGGGTCACCTGTACGCGAGGGTCACCTGGCTGCAGGGTCAGCCGGACCTGGCGGTCACCTGCCGGCGGTCTGGGCTTGCAGAGCCCTCACTCCCACCGAGACTCAGGGGTAGTAACGAGCCCTCCCACCCCCCACAGAATCCCAGAGCGGACCAGGCGGGAAGGGACCCCAGTGGCTCATCCGGCCCAATCTCCCTGCTGAAGCAAGGGCGTCCCAAAGCTCATGGCACAGGATTGTGTCCAGACGGCTCTGGAATATCCCCAGCGAGGGAGACTCCACAGCATCTCCGGTCAATCTGTTCCAATGCTCGGTCACTGCACAGGGCCGCAAACACATCATTAAAATATTTTTATTGAAGATCCTTTATTTCCTCCCATACCCGCATCGCACCAACCCCGCGGTTTGCTGGGGTGGGTTGCGTTTAACGCCGTTCTCAGCTACTGGATAGTTCTGTGTTTGTTTATAAGCGGTAACCTGGGAAATTCAAACGCTGACGGAGGAACCATCCGCTTGGTGGCACTGCAAAAATGGGGACGACGTTTGGAGAAAGAGAAAAAAAAGTGTTGGGAAACGGGAAACTGCTGAGCAGCAGCAGCGGTGGTCAGCGGCGGCGGTCAGCCAGGCCCTTGCAGCTGCCTGAAAATGCGGGATCCCCTCTGGCGTTACAGAAATAGATCGGTAATTTTGTATACAAACGCGGTTTTAAGACAGCAATAAATGGATTAAAGACCTCAGTAACAGCACAGAGCTGTTCCCCACGGCAACGATCAGCCTTGGATCATTGCGGAGTGAGTGGCTCTGGGCATCCCAAATTGGAGCGGTCGGAGGAGAGTCACCCCCTGTTTCTGCACGGACTGACAGAGGTTACAGCAAAGGTCACAAATATTGACCATCCAGCCTAATCCTACAATCATTTGTTTGCTAGAGGTAATAAAAGATCAGCATGGTATGTATTGAGTGCTGCCGAAGTGATAGTTTGAAAAAGATCCGATTGAACAACAGAACCACAGGAGCTCAGATCTGTAGACCGTGCAGAGTCCAATCCAATGCAGTCCTCGGTGGTTGCTGATTTTTCTTACTCCACTTTTTCCCCTGTGGCAGTGGAATTTGAGGGCATTCAGCAATTCTACCTTGTGTCAGGATATAGTCCGATGATGTGAGCCATGCTGAAACACAAGTTTTAGGGGAAAAGCAAGTTTAGGAGTGTCATCCTTTCAACCAAAAGTCAGGTTTTTTCTTACTGCATGCCTGAATATGCTGAAACAATACCTGTTTGCTCCTTGGAGCATCTGGACTGGCATCTTTGCTCATTTCCACTCCTGTGGACATAGATACTGAATTTAGGAAGCTTTGCTACAGCCGGGGCTTAATCTCAAGAGCTCAAATAACAACACAAGCGATAAAACAGCCGTGGGCCCTTTGAGGAACCCGAGTACCTGCCCAGGGTTTGCTGTGCTCCTCTGCAGGTGTTACCTGAGCCAGGTAGGGGTAGGTTACAGCCAGAGTGGGTTTCCTTAACGTGCTGCAGAGACACCTTCCACTGACAATATTTAGGTCACCACAAGGGTCTCGGTGTGTTTGAATAATGCCAAGATTTTAAAGTGTTGCAGTGTCACTTAAAACACACTAATCAGGTGTTTTCCAACCAAATTCCTGATGGCTAATGAATTTATTGTGCTAAGAGAAATATTGTGTTAAGAGGAGTAAACATATTACCATTTCATAGAGATAAACAAGGGATATGAATTTCTAAACTCATTATCCTGTGCAGGTATTAGCCATGCCTGAAAGGTTAAACTCCTTGTTCTCACACAGACCTGATGATTTTATGATAATATCCCATTTTAGCCATTGAGCTTGGAGAACCAATTTGAATTTCTTTATTTCTTGGCAATATGACTGTCATTATCCGACACATTTTGTACTGAGGAGATCATTATGTGGCAATCTGCTAACTTGCTCTTTCTGCTCTTCATTCCTTCACACGGAATATTGTTCTTCGTGAAGGTGATTCTCCCCACCCTTGCACAAATGAAGAGCAATATGGAGTGCGTAGGGAAATCTATCCCCAAATTTAGCCCTGAAATAATTACGTTTTCTGATCATATTTTTGGTGGAAGCGCAGGCAAATGGAGTTTTAAAGTTGTACCCCACAGCCACTTGCATGGAGTCAAAGAAAATCCTCTATAGGCAAAATATGGTGCGGCAGAGGGCACAGGGCAGCCCTCTTGCCAAATTTAATTGATAACCTCTCAGTCAAGTATTGAACAGCAAACTCATTATGATGCATTGGCTGCTGCTCCTACTTCTGCTCAGGCTTTTCATCTGAAGTGGTTGCTAGTTTAAAAACCAGAACAAATTCCAGGAGCAGAAAATAGAAGTGAAATTCCTGTCTTTGAGCAGCTATGGAACACAGTTAAGCCTCTTGCTGTGTTCTGTGAGGTTTATTTTGCTCTGCAGCCCGTTTTTACCAGGAATGGGAGGAAGCCACCTCCCAGTGCCTCAGCCTGGCACCTGGGAGGAGGGCATGGTCCAGGCAGGTAGAGAGGGATGTTTGGACTCTCACCTGGGTGAGCCTGGAGAGCGTCTTCCCTTTCCTGGGTATTTCCACCACCCAGACCAGCACACACAACAAATAACATCAAATGCAACCTCGACACCCACGGTGTTAAACAGAAATTGTTGTTGCTCCGCTCCTTCAAAGAGCACTGGCAGGCTCCTAAACCCCAGTGTGTGGGCCTGGGATCCTGAGCTGATGGAAACACCTACGCTGGCTATGCAAAGTGACCCTAATACACTCCTCGTTTGATGTTTCCTTCTCCCCGGTCTCTGCTCGGCAGGTGGGAGTTTCCACTTGCCCTTGGGAAGTGTCTCTCTCTGGACTATAAATAGAAGGACGAGGTACCTGACTCTGGATATTCTATTGCACTCTGGCAGCTGATACCCAAAAGCTGGATGTTGTAGCACATTTATAAGCTCCCAGCTTTCACAAAAATGCAAACTAGCAATGTCAGGAGGCAAAATGCAGTTGGGAACACAGCCCGAGTGGTTTTATCTCGGCATATCTGTACATCCGCTGTTATTGACGGGGTGTTTACATAAAATGTTCCCTGCTGCTACAGATTTCACTCACAAACCTGCTCCAGCACTGCAGGTGAAAGCATCCTCAGCTGGCTTCTTCCCCAAAGGCCCAAGGCCACATTCTTAAGGATTTCACACTTCTTTCCAAACAGACTCGACCCGTCTTGGTTTTCTTCCATGGCAAAGAGGGGAGTGGGAATTAACCCCAGGAGAAATGCTGGATTCAGCCATAAGCCAGCCATAAGCTGAGTTGAGACCAAACTTTTTGTTGTTTCCAGGGACTTTGGAGTGGGTTGCTTTGGGGGAATTGTGTTTTTATCCCCTTGAGCAAAAGCAGATGAAGAAACCATTTAGTGGGGTGGGATTAGATGACGTCTCAGCAGCAGGAAGTAGGTTTCTGAGTTAGGCCAAGACCATTGCATTTTCCTCTGAAAAGAGCATCCTTTTCCCTACTTGCACAATAATTTCAGTAATTTTTTTTTTAAATTTTGGCTGAAAACCTGTATCTTTTTTTGGCATGTGCCTCTGTTGTGTCTCCATTGCCCAGGAGCGGAACATCTCCTGTGGAAGCTGGATGGAACTGCTGGAGTTGTGTTTCGTGGTTAAAACCAATACAGCCAGTAAGGAACAGCTTGGTTTGGAGAGTACAACACAAAGCTGTGAGGAATATGACTGCTCATCAAGATGGAAACAATAAAAGAGCTGTAAGGACTTGGTTAATCCTCTTTGCTCTGACAGAGTTAAACTTCTCCAGGTCTCCGATAAGATAGGACTGGTTTTATCTATTGTTTTTTTAATGTTCAAGGCTACTGAAATGCAGGAGGGCCAGATGGCCATTTAAGCTAAACAATGTGCAAAATCTTTCTTATATTATCACTAAATGCCCCGAGGGGGTGGGAGGAGAAAGGTTGTTTAATCATTAGAAGTCACTTAGCAGCAAATGGCAGTTCACTGTCTTTATCAATTTACAGCAAAAGATTGGGGCTGTATCTCTGTGGGGCTTTTTTCTAATATGACCGGGCACATATTTCATTCCACTTTAAGTCATCTGGGGATATCTTGCATCTCACTGCATGTCACCAAACTGTGGGGCCATGCTAGTAAATAGTTGGTTTTTTTTCCATATGCATTTGGTCCTATACCAAAATACAGAGTTTCTCCCTGGAACACAAGAAACTACTGTGTCAGCAGCAGCTAAATCCCGTTGTTGTTCTGTGGTTTGTTACAGTCCAGTGGAGAAAGTACTGGAGGGGTGAGAACAGTAGGGTCTGTTTTCTGTCCTGTCCTGATCTAATATTTGACCTTCAGCAACTCATCTTACCTCTGTCTTCCCTCCCACCCTCTATTTGTACCCGTAGTCAACGGGGGCTCCAGAGATTTTGGGAGGTTCATCTCAGCTATCTGAGACACCACGTTAATGCGATCCTGGGCCTTGGCTAATTAGCTCTGCCCCTCCTCAGGACTGTCAAGGCACAGTGCTGTGCTGACACAGACTGCTTTTTAGCTCGAGAACAGTCTCAAGGATCTCCTCTCAGTAGTGCATACACAGAGCAAGTAGTGCTGCCCTCCAGCAGGTCAGGAAATCATAGAGTTGTGGAATATCCTGAGTGGAAAAGGACCCACAAGGTTCATCCAGTCCAACTCCTGGCCCTGCACAGCCACCCCAACAATCCCACCCTGCGCATCTCTGGGAACGGTGTCCAAGTGCTCCTGGAGCTCTGGCAGCCTCCGGGCCCATGCCCATTCCCCGGGGAGCCTGTTCAGTGCCCCACCACTCTCTGGGGGAAGAACCTTTGATATCCAACCTAAATGTCCTCTGACCCAGCTTCCTGCTGTTCCCTCGGGTGAAGAGAAACCAGGCCTTTTCCGTTTGCTACATGCTTCCATCTAAGTGGAAACAATTTGCCAAAATCTTTTAAGGAGCAGGGAAGCTCCTTCTTGTAGAAACCCTTTTAGGTTCAGACTACCATCTGATGCCACCACTTAATTCCCCTTTACCCAATGCCTTCTTCCCTTTGTGTTTCTCTCTTGTTTTTGATACCTTTGGTTTCAGAGGATTTCTCCAGTGCCCTTCTCTTTTTCCCTGCAGGCTGAGACTTCTCGAGGACTGCACAGAGAAGATGGCTGGGGTGGCAGTTTCATGACAAACCACTGCTGTGGATACATCTACACCAGGAACAGCAGCTCATGTTTTCCTCTGCCAAGGACAGATGACAGCAAAGGGTATTTAGTGATTGTGCCAGGGAGGCAACGTTGGCAAAACAAGCCAGCAAGGCTGGCACCACACTGATGGGGCTCCAGTATGGAGGGACACTCCCTGTGACCTCCCTGCAGCTCTTTTGGGATGGACTGCCCAGGGAAGTGGTGGAGTCACCATCCCTGGAGGTGTTTAAGGAAAAACTAGACGTGGCACTCAGTGCCATGATCTGGTTGACAGGGTGGTGTTCGGTCATGAGTTGGACTCGATGATCTCAGAGGTCGTTTCCAACCTAATTGATTCTGTGATTCTTCTGGCCCTGCAGTCGGGAGTTCAGCAGGTTTCAAAGCCAGGAGGTTTATCGAACGACTTTTTGGCCTCCTGCAGAGGACCTTATAGATTTTTAGCCCGTTATCACCAGACTAAATCCACCGATAAGACGCCGGTGCCATGCAGCGGGCTGGGAACCGGCACCCCCGTGGCTTCCAGTGCCACGTTGGTCGCTAAACCTCGTCGGTGAGCTGCAAGCCCGGCACACCGGGGCGAGCGGGGGACCACGAGGTCCCCAGCGCCGGGGGCTGCCTTGGAACTCGCTGGCCTTCCAGGGACTCGCAAGGAAC
>VZTA01018968.1:96016-139473 GCA_013398855.1 Mohoua ochrocephala
CAGCGGGAGCCCAGGAGCGGTGCCGTGTCCCCCGCAGCGCCCGGTCACCGTGCGGGGCGCGGAGCATCCCCGCTCCCCCGCGGTTGCGTAACGCGCCCGTCCCACGCGTGGCCGGGGGGACCGAGCCCCCCCTGCTTTCTGCGGGTCAGTCTTTTCGCGGACCTTCTTTTAAAAGCAACCTCCTTCCCAAACCGCGTATTTTTCCCCCAAATTTTGGTCCCCTGAGTTGCGGTCACTTCCTGGTCGTGTTTTTCTGCACGGCTTCCCCCGTGGTTCATACATCGATCAGCCCTTCACAAGGGAGGGGTTGTGAACTCGCTAAACATAAACAGTGATCCGAAAAGAGCTTTAGTCGTTATTAGATATTGTGATAATTCTCGAATAACGCCTTCACGTGGGGATGGCGTAAGAACCTAAGGAAAGGTTAAAAGTACAATTACAGTGGAAGTGATTTCTTCTCGGAATTACTTCCTCCGAGGCCTTACTCGAAACAATAAAGCGTAGCTTTTAATTTCTTCAGTAAACCGAGGTTATTGACTTGTGCCATGCGGCTCCCAGTTGGAAAAATCTTCTCGGATCAGCCGGAGAAGTGGGTCTGAGGCTCGTCCTGCGAGGTGCTCCGTGCAACGCCCAGCAGCCGCGTGTGTCTCCGCTCTGTTTTTAAATAACCGGCTTGGATGGGGTTGTAAAGCTCAGCCCCAGCAGCCCGGAGCGTGTTGCGGGCTGTAAAACCCGCCTGCGAGGCTGTGTAAGTACTCCAGGGGCTGGCCCTGCCCTGCTGGGCGCTGTCCTGGCCGTGCCACAGCGCTCGGCATCCAGTTTTGGTGGCTGGAGATATCCAGGGGAGCTGTGGAATAGGCGAACGTGCGGCGCAGGCTCCAGCCGAGAGTCTTAATGAGTGTTTGCGTAGTGCTTCGTGTTTTCTCGGATGAAAGGTTTTACATAATTGGCCATTATAATTGTCTGTCACCCCTAGAGAAGAGCCAAAAAAACCCCTAAAAAACAAGCGTGGAGGTAGATAGTTGTCTTAAAAGTCCAAAGTCTAAATGCCTGTAGGTTGTGAATGTTGTTACTGCTCAGTGTGGAGGCAGCAAAATGACTGAGTAGAAAAAAAAAAAATTAATCTAATTCTGCTCTCATTTTGAGCCATTCGATCAGCATCATTGGGACAAACGACATCCTGCTCGCATTTGAGCTGCTTGTTCTTCGGTGCCCAGAAGAATTCCTAATGTGACTCTGATTCTACCGGTGTTAATGTTGGTTTTTGTTTTTTGGTTTTTTTTTTCTTTTCCCCTTGAAATCTTTAACTGGAAGCCTTTTACAGTGTTTTGATTCTTTTTTAATAAATGGCTAATCCCTTGCTGCAGGGGATGGGAGTGTTTTGAACGCAGCATTTTTGGGTCCTGAGGGGAGGGGGAAGGGAGCGCCTTGTGTTCCTTTCCAGCAGCCATCCGCCTTCCCCCAGCCTGAGTGAAAGGGCCTTATTGACTGATTTTGAAGGTAACCTGCCCAATTCTCCTCTTACATGCTAAAACCCATAAATTTGCTGTAGCACAGAGCCTTTGAGGGGAAGAAATGGAATGTCAAGGAGCCTGGGCTTCATCACGAGCAGCCTGGTAACAAAGGCACTGTCTGTTAATTGCATCGTGCTTATCAAAATCTCCCCTCCTAATGACAAAGTAACAATTTAATAGGTGTGAAAAGTTGTGGGATTTGATTTAATACCACTGTCTTAAAATCACCCTGCACGCTCAGTATGGCTAAGTTGTCGCTTTCATATTTAATTGGAGAGCGAGCAGAAGCTGAGGAGAAAGCTGGGGATGTTTCACTTGCCCTAAACGCTCTTTAAAATCTTTTCTCCATTTGGAGAAGGATTGTGAAAAATTGTGAGTGGCTTGTTAAGTGCTAAGCTGCAGCTGAGCGACTTACAGGTTATAAAACATCTTTCTGTGTCTCTTAAATTTGGAAGCTCATCTTGAAGCTCGTGCTGTGGGTGTTCAACACAGTGTTCACAGAGACTGGTCTGTAGCTCCTGTGTCAGGAAGGACTGTGGTTTTGGGGTATGGAGGTGCCAAATTAGGTTTGGGTGATGCGAAGTCGAGCACCGTGTGGAGGATGCACGACACTGCCTAGGTAATAACGCTCCCTGAGGTTCCAGGTGTCAACACCTTCGTCACAATGTGTTATTTTCGCTTCTCGGTGCCCTGTAGCATAACCCAACCAGCATTTTGGTATAATCCTCACACGGAGGTTGTTGTATTCCCAGCAGATAGGGCATATTTCGATATTCCTGTTGCAGGTTTGATACCAGGTTTCGGAGAAGACAGCAGCTTTTCTTGGACCTTACGGTTGAGCCTATAAGGAAAACACAGGACTGATCCTAAACCTATCATGAAAGATAATATAGCCTGGGAAGCATCTCTCTTGCCCTTGTCTGCTGTGATTTTTTTGTCTCTTGTGGATTATTTGGTCATTGGATTTATCGCTGGATGTTCCTGTCCATACATTTGAGCTTTTGGAGGAAATACTGGTGTGGTGAAAGTTGTGGGTTAGAGATCCTCTTCCCAGCTCTGTAAGCTCTGCAGGAAGGAGGGCACAGGAATGCTGCTTTGGTATGTGTGGCTGCTCCACTTTTATTTGTACCATATTTTACTGGCTTTGTTTTCTAAGCTATTTTGATTCTATTAACTTGTTAAACCTAGAATCTATTAGAGTCAGTGTGACAGTCTTTCTTTAAAGTATGAATGTTGTCCTTTTTTTTCCAAATGTCCTTTTTTCATCCCTAAACTATGAAACAGAGTAATTGTCCGTAGTTCAGATTCTGCCTGTAATTGTGGGATTTGTATTTGGAATTCACATTGTAGTTGTGGAATTAGTGTTTATTCCCCAAATAACTTTTTTTTTGTCTTTGTTGTGGAAGTGGAATATCTGCTATATCACTTGCTAATCCTGCTGTTGCAGTTTTGTGCCTAGAGCACGACTGGAGCTGTATTTACCACTGTAGGCACGATGGTTGGTTTATTGAACTATTTTGGGTATCAAACACAGAGAAATCGCAGCAGGACCGGCTGGTGTAGGTACAGGATGAGCATCAGTGGTACCATGACCTGGCTGCCCAAATTTGGGTGTCTGCAGCGTCATTGCAATGGGTGTCAGAGGGAGATGGATTAAATATAGCTCAGGTGTGCCCCAACATGTTGCAGCTGCTCCTCCTGTTGCAGTACAGGGCTAATAGGAATGTTTACATAGATCACCTTCCTACACATCCCAGGTTCAGCCACCTCTTTGGTAGCAAGTCGCTGCTGGGCAGCCACATGACTGCTGAAAGCTGTTTGGAGAGTAGGAATACACTACAGAGCGACGCAGAAATGGCTCTTAATAAAGTGTCAGCTTTAAAAAAAAAAAAAAAATTAGAAATGGCTGACTGGTATCTTGGGGTGCAGAAAATAGTGCTGGGTTTTTTTTCTGTGCGATTAAAAAATAATCCTGCTTTAGAAGCTGCTCTGTCTGCAGTTCACAGTGAAGTGATGGCATTTGGGTAGCAGGGAGGCAGAATTCCTGCCAGTTAAAATCTTGCTGTCCTAATGTGCCATTCCGTGCAGTGCTTGGAAGCTGATATACAGTGTTCTTCTGCCTTGCAGCAAAACAACCAGTGATTAAAAATTCAGCAGATGCTGTGGTTCACTTAACTACTTGTTCTTGCATCATTCAGGTCATATCACACAATTAATGTTGCTAATGTTCAATCTAGCTTTTTTTTTTCCTCTAAGAATGGAAATTATCTGAACTACCATGGGATTTACAGAACTGTTTTGGCAGGAATCGGGCTGTGCAAAGCAAGTTATTCAGGACTGTTTTTGCCCTTCTCCTAACTTGGAGAATCTTCTTTTGATTTCAGAAATATTATTTGTTCGTGCCAGACAGGGCTGTAATTTCTGCAGCTTTTCTGTCTTTAAAAAAATCAAAGTGTTTTCTTTTGATTGCTTTGAGATAAACGAGACTCCCTAGATGAGAAGGAAGAGGGGGAGAGCATGATAGGTGTAAGTGCTTGCTTTCTTGCTTAAACTCAGTGTTTCATTTGGCCACAGAAGTATTTTTGTAAGAGAATTCTCATTTTGTTGCAGGCAGGGTTTCTGCTGCTTTCAGTACATCCTGCACAATTTTGGTTAATCGTATTCAATCCAGGGTGTCACTTACTTGACTTTTGAATTAGCATTAAACTTTACCTTCCCCTCCCTATATGTTCCTTTAATTATGTAAGTTTTGGGTTCTTTTTGTAACGCACACAGATCCCAGCAATCTTTTCTGGGCTGCCTGAGAGTAATGTTCATGTAGGAAGAGACTTGTAGTTTGTTTTCATTTCTTTCACCAGTTTTCTGCTTGGGAGCTGGTGTTTAGGAAGAAGCTCATCCACTCTCTTGGTGATCAGTGCGGTAACTGCAGTTTTGGTTGCCCTCCCTGCACCTTCTCAAGACTCTCCTGCTGCTGCAGTGGGAGATGCTCCTGGGTGGTGTCCCCTAAACTGGATGGATGTGTTGATATGAGCACGGCTCGTGCTGTTCTAAGAAAGATAAAAGGCACTCTGACAACAGAGGAAAAAATTGCTGGGTCTTTCAGTGTCTTTGAGAGGAGCTCGCTGTGGTGGGGCAGCTCTGGGCTCGAGAATTTGGGAGAAACTGAATTGAGAATATGGAACACAGGTGGAGTATTTTGGTCAAGGGCACACACGAGGTTCAGCCCTCGCTGGAGAGCTGCAGGGCCGAGGGGAAGGTTGTGTCTTTTTAAGTGTGAATTAAGGGGCAAATCCATAATAGGAATGGAAAAGGTGAATTTGTGTCACAGTATGTGATGGGTACACCCATGAACCAGGGTTTGGAGAAGTAATGGGCAAACCCAGGAGCCTTTGTTTACACACGTTGTTTGGACTTGCAGTTTGGGTGACTTTTTGTGATCTGTCAATTAGCACATCAAGAGGATGTATTTTTAGTCGAGGCAGACATTTTTCTTTGGAAAAACCTGTTTGGACTATTAACTCTAAACGTACTTTGAGAGAACTTGTCTCCACCAAGTTGTCAGCAATCAGTTTGAAAAATGAAGTCTTAAATATGTAAACCCTCGCCCAGCCTCTTCAGTGTCCTGTTCAGAATGATGGAAAAGGAGGACTCAGGCTGGCTTTTGCATATTCCTGCTGCCATGAATGCATGCAACCAATGTGCTGTACTTGCAGAATTGATATTCAGGATAATGTGTTTAATCTTCAATTGCAAAAAAATAGCTTCACACATAGCTAATTCCATCTGCTGGAGAAATAAGAGCGAGGCTAACTTCATCACTTATTTGGGACCTGCTTTTTGCTGTGCTAATTACTATGTATGAACTTCGGAAATTTGCATAATTTTTTGGCAAACCTAAGCGGCAGCCATTTAATTTAGAATTTTTATTAACTTTAAACATCCCTAGCAACTCCTAAGCTACTTCTGGTTCGTTTTGTGGTTTTGGTGTTTTACAGGGTTTGATTTTTGAAAGCTTCAGTAGCTTCTTTTTCCTTCTCCTTGCAATGACTTTATGTAAGCAACAGCAGCTTGCTGCCATTTCCAGTAACTTTCAACCTGCAATGTGACACAGAATTCCTTCTGTCATTCAGATTTAAAAAGTGTTGAAGTTAAGTTCTTGTAAAAAAAAAAATAATTCTAACAAAGTAAAATTAGAAGGTAGGTTTTGGTTGCTCTTCTGCAGTGTGAGAAGAGCACTTGAAATATTTTAAGAGTAGATGCATTTCCAAAAGTAACCTTGGAGAAACTGGGGCATGTCAAGTCTGGTCCTAATTCTGGTAAAAGCCGGTCTTATGATGTGAATTCTTAAGCTCCAAAGAGTTTGGATGTAAATTCATCGTTGCAGATAGCTACTAAATGTTCTTTCTTACTCAAAGGCTGTATTTTGACACATTTTCAGCTTCCCAAGGTGTCTAGCCATGCCTTTTCCACTTGGTTTGCTTTTGTTTTTGTGACCTCCACCTTTCACTGATTTGGCTGGTTGGCAGTCAGTGGAGGCGTATAATCTGTAAAATATTGAAGCAGTTGGAATTTTATAGCAAAAAATACTGTCTGCTTTATTGGAATGCTGTCATTTGGAGTCAGCTGTTACATGCTGATTTTCTTTTGGAGGCAATAGACTGGATTAATTTTAAAATTTGAACTATTTGTGCCCACTTTCTGTCTCGGTACCATCAGAAACTTCCTATGTTGCTCCGTGCAGTTGCACTCCCGAGTCTTTGTCCCTCTTTTCTCGTCCCTCTTGCTCCGTTGACCACTTAAAAATGCAGTTTCTTCCTCGGGATGAACGGGGTTATATTGCCAGACTCTTTAATTCCTTTCTAATTGGCAGAAAGCCAAGCATAAAATCTTCTTCATAAGTCACCCTAGAGGTTTCTTTGTGTGTGCTATTATTTTCTTTGCGTGCTAACATCACTGAAAATACTTTTTCTTTTTCTTTTTTTTTTCCCTCCCCCCAAGTCTAGACCAGGCATAATTATGTTCGTGTGTATGTGTAGGCTTGGGTGTTGCCACGCTGCAGCCCAGAGAGCAATTTGAAGTCCTTGGGCAGTTTAAGACCAAAATTTCTCGTAGCATCAAAGGCAGCACTATCCCTCTGCATCTAGGGAGGTGAAGTAATTTTCTGGTGTATCTGAACTTCAAAGACAAGCTCATGGCTTGTGCCTGTGGTCTGGCTTTCTGAGATGTGTCATACTGGAGGCTATATTTTAAAAAAAAAGAGTTTGGGCCCTGGGTTCTAAGCAGGACTTGTGCCTCAGTGATAGTGGCTGGTGTTGGATTGTGGATTATTGTTCACTGGTTCGTGTGCTTCAAAGTTCTCTTTCCATTTATAAAGCTCTTCGTTGAGGTCTTTGTCCTGAGCTTCACCTTTATTGCAAAGTCTAAAAATCCTCTCCATCAAGAAGCCTTCGCTCTCGTGTTGGGCCTCTTAATGTTTTTATGTCTTCAGAGCTTCTCTGCTTCCTCCCACCCTGACTCCTGAGGTTGAGATGAGCTCCCTGTAAGCATACATGCAAAACTGCTCCTTTTTCTTCTGCTGGAAGCTGCTCTTGCTTTGCCATCACGTCTACTGTGATTTTTCTCATTCCTTTCCCTTCCTGACCTCCTGCACATGTCCCGGTGCTGGGGAGAGGAGGATCCACAGCTGAGCAATGAGGGCATGCAAGGCATGATACCTTGAGACAAGTGGCAGACACTTGGTAAAGGAATTCTAAAAAAACGCCCCACCCTTAAGGAAATCTTGAAATTGCCTGAAAATGGGTTTGTACACCTCAATTTAACCAGCAGGTGTGGGACAGACTGTTAGCTCCTTGCATTTTTTCACTTAATTTCCTCTCTGAAGAAGGATGACACTCTACCATTGTTATTTTTTTTTTTAATGAGGTAACTTTATCTTAATAAACAGATGAATGAAGTGATGCAAAGAGTGCTTGTTTTTGCAGCTGAAATCTCTGCGAATCTGCTGCCGCTTCTGAAACTGGGGCTGTGGGAGGATTACTGATAGCAATGAATCCATCTTCCATGGTGTTAAGGGGAAAAAAAAAAAAAAGTCCCTGTATTTCTCTTAAAGTGCTTATGGATTTTTTTAGATGCAGTAGGACTGCAGATGTAGTCATATTAAAATATAAACCAACTCGCTTCGAATTGGTCTCGCAGCAGAAGGAGTTGGAGACGTGACTTTGGTACAAGTTCCTGGGAAATTCTGGTTTTAATGCAGCTTTGCAGCCTGGGCTGTGGATGGGAGCCCAGAGCAGTCTGAGTCACGCTTCCTCCATGGATAGGACATGGGATGCCACCAGCAGTGGACTAAACCAGTTTTCCTAATGATTGCTTTGTTCAGCTTTAGCTACTTATGGGGTTGTTAAGATGGTGTCAGCTGATGTGTCAGCTGGAGGCCATGGGGTAAATTGTAGGATAAAGAGTAGTAGTTTACATACCTTTGTAGCAAATGTCTCTGCAGCATTCTGCACACTCTTCTTGCCTTAAAAGGGTTTTTTTTTAGCCCTTTTTCCTCTTTTGAATCAGTAGATGTATGGAGCAAGGAAAGGGTTGTATATGGACTTTGTGAGGTTAATGTGGCTTCGTCCCTGGCCTGACTGAATCCGAGGAAGCGAAGACACCGGTGCATCCTGCAGGGATGGCCCATTGTCTTTGGGAAAATGTTTTTAAGCAGTTGGGAAGAGCTTAGAAAAATGTCAAGGAACAAGTCAAAATTGAGTGAAATTCACTCACTTGAGTGAATTCACTGAGTGAAAATTGTCGCATCTATAGCGGATCTGTACAGAGCAAGTTCGTTGATGTTGCTTTGATAGTGGTTGTAAGGTTTTTTAAATTGAATATTTATATTTTAATTTTATTTTAAGGGTTTGGAGAATGCCCCCTATCCCCTAGCTCTCCCTTGTGTTCCTTGGGTCACAGATAGAGACTTTACTGGGACAGATGTGAGGCAGAGAGTGCTGAGAGAAGCCTTGTCTTTAATTAGACCAATGGGTATCGCTGGGGTGGCGGGGAAGAGATGAGTGAGCTTTTGAGCCTGAATAAATGTCAGATTGTATTTTATCAGAATTGCAGTTTGGAATCAGGGATTCACTGAGTTCCCATTTGGCTGTGGGCTGTCTGGGGCCTTTTTGCATCTTCCATCTCTCAGCTGCAGTTATGGGAAAGCTGCACATACCACTTTACAGACATAAAGCACAGCTCTTTAGGGGAAGGATGGGTAAATGACCCAGGTAAAATGAGCCAGGCTGGAGTCGGTAAAACTACCCAGAGTGCCAGCAAGCGATACCTGTGTCCTGAGTTTAATATATTCACTTCCCAGTGGTCATGCCCAGGAGGATTAGTGAGAGATGCTTTAACTTAAAGCTACTAGGAACAGCAGTGCTTTTTTTTTTTTTTAACCCCTCTCAAAAGTGGTTTGCTTTTACTAAAATAGCTAAATGCAGGCGTGGTAAGCTTAATATATATGTGTGTGGGGGTACCTGAGAAAGCATCCCATTAGGTAACCCTGTAACTTTCTCCTGGGGAGATGCTGAGAATATCACCTTTGCTGCCAGTCAGGGCCAAACCAGGCTTGTTAGCAGCTTGTAAGTGACAGCCCTACTTTGCTTTGTGGGTATTTTAAGTGATGAGGGTAGCAGAGCTCGAGGGAGAGGTGATAACGTCTGTGCTGGTTTTCTTCTTGATAGGGGGGTGGCGGAGTAGGAGGAGATAGGACTAATTGCATACCTTCCAATTCCAGTTACTTCATTACAGAATAATCATTGGAGCAGCCCTGCAATCTGCTCTGATAGCAGATAAGTGGCGTGGCTCGAAGCACTTCAATCTAAACAAAACTTAAGTGCTTTTTCCTTTTTCCCTGGAGTGAAACTGTAATTTCGTTATGTGAGTGTTAGCCAGGACAAAGTTGTTTTTGCAGCTGTCATGATGATTCTCTGGGCTTTGTGTTAGAGGTATGTCCCCAGTGTACGTAGCAAAAATATCCTAAAATACTGCATTCCCTTACCTGGAAGCTTCAGTTGAAGTCTCTCCAAGTGTTTGGCAGGTGAAGATCTGTTTAGCTTTGACGTTAGGGTGTCTCAGAGGGTTTCGATATAAACCAGTGAAGGTTTGGATTATATTCCTTTCCATAGCAATACATGTTAATTAGCTTCTCTGTCTGCATTAGGCCCTGAAATAGTCAAGTGAAAGAGCCTGAGCACATCTCTGCTGCTTCAGAATACGAGTCCCTGTGGTGAGAGTGGTCACGTTTAAGCATTGCCTCATTTCGGTTCTCCCGTGTAGAAATGGTGTTAAATGCAACCCATGTGATGCAAAAGAGAATTATCAGTCAGAGCTTCAGAGAGACATTTTGCCTTTCTTTGAAATGGGGTAAAAATGAATTCATACTCCAGGCTGCACCCTGGGAAAACAGAAAATCCTAGGACGGTTTAGGTTGGGAGGGACCTTAAAGTCCATCCAGTTCCACCCCCTGCCATGGGCAGGGACACCTTCCACTATCCCAGGTTGCTCCAAGCCCCATCCAACCTGGCCTTGGACACTTCCAGGGATGGGGCAGCCACAGCTTCTCTGGGCACCCTGTGCCAGGGCCTCATAAAATACCTGGAACTGCTGTTGATGATGATGATGATGACTTTGAGGTACTGATTTAAGTCCACGAGAGCACCCCACACAAGTGCCTGGACTTTGCACAATGCAGAACCGGCCAAACCTTCAACTCTCTTCAGGCTCATTCTTTCTGGACTGCCACAGAACCATTAAATCTGATCCGTTCCTAAAAAGACAGCTGACTGTGCAATCTGAGCCACATAAAATTCTTTGTCTCTGCTTTGGACTTGAATGGAAAAGTAGTTTGTTTTCCCATTAAATCGACCTCAACTGTCGCTGCCCCAAAGGGGGTCTGTTCTTGCAGGCTCTGCTTGGCCGGGAGGCAGAGTGTGCTTGGCTCTCCCTGTGTTTTGCTGCAAGCCTGCTAACTCACTCCAGGACAATGGGAGGATGGTAATGTACTAAGGCAGGTATTTGTTAGCAGGTTAAACGTTTTGGGAAAGAAAAATGTAATATACTTTGTAGAAGTTAATAGTTTTGTAAGTTCAGGCTTGGTTGTGTTGGTTGTAGCTTGGCTGGTAGGGTTGGTTGTGTAGATCCGACTGCAGCATTAAGCTCTGGGGATAAATAAGGTGAAGTGGTGGTGAATTTCAAAGGAACAAAGAGTACAAGGGCCCCGTAACTGAGTCTTACATTTTTAGGGTGGCTTTCAGAGGGAAAGGCCCAAACATGCTTTGCAAACCAACCTGTGCATTGTGTACTGTAGTGGATCCGTGCTTTGATAAGAACGGTGTGACTTTTTTGATGAGATAAACTGCATCACCTTCTTTTTTAAAAGAGGTATTTATTTATTCATATTGGGGAAAAATACATTTTTCCTGAGAGTCTGTAGCTGATCAGACTCCTGCATCCCTTTCTAGCCACTGATGTTGCAGGGACGGGAGGCTGGCAGGTTGGATTGCATATTGCCTAAATAAAAATGAGGTTCAAGCCTGGAGTGTTACCTGGCAGGGCTGCCTGACCCCCACCTGCTGGGGATGTTGACCCACAGTGCTCTTTGCCGTGGTTTCTTTGGGAGAAGGTTTTAGGATGTGAGCCTTGTGTAGGAGCACAGGTGCCATGCTGCCTTTTTAAGAGGTCGGGTGGCTCGACTTTGTGGGGAAAAGAAGCTAAAAAAGGGTCTATGATATCTTTCATGCTGGCCAAGCTGCTCCAAGGGTGATCCAGGTGAAAAGGGGCTCGCCTATGGACAGGAGATTCAGCTGGGTAGTCAGGAAGCATCAGCAAAGCTCAGCTCCTTCCTTCGAGTGGGCAAAGCTCCTCCCCCTGTAAACACCATCACACACACCCAGCCTTGGCTCTTCCCTGGCTTCTGTTTGCCTTTTAATGGTCGTAGTGTGCCTTGGTGCTTCCTTCCTGTCCTCCTGGTGTTTGATGGCCCCTCTGATGCTGGAACCAGCACATGGGAGTGGGAGGGTACTTGGTGAATGTCCATGGGTTTACACTGGCGTGTTCATGGCCTGGGATGGCTGCACTGGGACTTCTCACGTGCTTCCATATCCAGTACTTAGTTACCATCCATCTTCACTGCAGAAGATGAATTGAAGGCAAATTGTTACTGGAGACTTTTCTAGGGAAAAAGTTTTTAATGAGTACCTGAAGGGCCACAATCCTACGGATTGTGTGTGGTGTCGTGTAGCTGTGAGCAGGTTTTCCTTATTGCAGAAGCTGGATTGATTCCTCGGGGCTGGATAGCATCTGATTTTTATGTGAGGGAGGGGGAAAAGCTGTCTGACTTTAATCTGAATTTACTAGGTAGTTAATAAGAAAGACCTCTGCCCCTGAGTGACTTGCTCAGCCTATGTTGTGTTGCAGGAGCTCCATGGAGATGAAGCCTGCTGGCTTTATTTTGCTCTGAAATCCATTTGGCTCAAAGCTGCTTCCAGAATCTCATCTCTCCCTGGTCCTTCAGACTTGTGACTGGGTAACCTGCTGAGCGTTAAGGGTTGTGGCAAAGCCTGGGTGCTTTTATGGCCGAGAGCTGACATCGGCACGTGGAACTTGTCCTTCAGGTGACAGGCAGAGGCACATTTCTGAGAGCCGTGTGCTTGTGCCTCTCTCATCCCTTCATAATCTGCAATTTGTATTTAAAAGTAGAGGGGTTTAGGTTGGTTTCTGTGCAGTTGTGGTCCGTGGGAGCAGTCGGCTGTCGTGGTGTTTGGCCCTGGAGCTGCCTTGGTGGCCGATTGCGTAAGCGAGCGGGGAGCGAGCGAAGGTACCTGCAGCAGTCACTTGGAAACTGGGATAATTCAGGCCTCAATCAAGCTCAGGCTCAAACAGGTTGTGGAATTTATTTATACAACACCACTGGGGTGTGTGACGCTGCAGAGCCAAACAAACAGCGGTTCCCAGCCCCAAGGCTTGTGTCGGGTATTAGATAACGAGGGATGGGGTAATTACAGCCAGGGACATGGGTGGAGGGATTAGAAGTGGGTGAGGGCTACATCCGTGTAGATAACGTGAAATGTGCCTCGTTAATGGCAGCGTTAAGAAACTGGGTGCGTCTGGGGTTATGGGAAGGCTGGAGGTCAGCTCTGCAGAAGGAAGCGTTGGCTGAGTTCTTGGAGACGCGTGGATTAATAAGGGAAAGCGGAAGGAGGCAAAATGAAACCAGTCAAGCGTACGGGGAGGGGCCGGGTTACGCGGAAGCTGACGTGCAACAGCAGTGGCACTCCAGGGGCTTGAGGGATTTGGGTGTCAGAGCAGCCACTGAGAACCCACAGCCGGACCCCAAAACGCGTGTGCTTGATGGGAACAGAGGAACAGGTAAAGAAAGGGGTCCGCTGTGGCTTCTGGGGGCTTTGCGGTCCCTCCTCTCCGCCATCTCCGCACCCTGGGCTCCCACGGTGCCAAATTGGCTTCTGCCAAGCCAACTGGAGTTTTGCTGGGCTGTTTTTGGGGTGTACTTGATCAGTCAGCGCTGAAGACCGTGAGTTGGCGGTTCTCCACGTCAGCAATGCGTGGATTGTTGTTCCCCTGTACCCTTTGCTCTGGGCAAACCGGATCTTTCGGGTTTTAGGAGCTGGATAGTAGTTGTTAACACCGTTATTGTGTCACTAATTTCCTTTTTCCTTCCCTTTTGCTCTTCAGAAATGCCATTCTCGTGAGTGTGCAAGGAACCTACAGAACTGTAATGTCTAAGCCTACATGGAATAACAGCTCTTGGAAGGTACCACCCTTTTTTAACTACATGGCTTTGCTACAGGTTGGGTTAATGATGCACTGATCTTTGCTTCAGAGCTTGAAACTGAAGAACTGTGTCTTATGTAATGCTGTCCCTTTGAAAGGGCTGACAGTGCTGTGATCCTGATCCTCCAGTCCCTGATTGCCAGAAAAAGTGGGCGCAACCCAACACTTGGTTCGGGGTGCCGAGGGGCCATCCCTGTTCCTCTGTGGATGATGTCTTTAGGCAGCTCTGGTGTTGCCTTAGGAACAGATGGTGGTTTCTATTCAGAGAGCTGAACTAAGCTTTCTTCATACTTGGTGGCCATCCTTGGAAACATATTGCCCTTCTTTTTAGCGATGCGTGATGGCTCGCCCGTTTCTTCAATGCAGTGACCTTCTGGATTGTCTTTCTTGAGGCTTCTAGGCACATTTATGAAGAATATTGTGATGAAGTGCAGTTACACTTTAACATTTAGATTGAAATGTCTTGGCTGTTCGTGCTGCATTAACCAGCTCTCAGGCGTTGGCTTGTTCCGCTGTCTGATCCCGCAGTGATGCCATAATACTGAATTTTGGACTGCCCTGTACATTGCCATGGCAACAGACTGATGTCACACGCTCAAGGACATGACTTCAGTGCACGATCATGCAGAGGCACAATCAGATTTGTGGAGGAGAAAGCTGACTAATGCACATCTCAAAAGCAAACAAGGGGAATGCAGGTTACAGCTGACCAGCCAAGGTGCCTCAGTGTGAAAATTCCCCTCTTAGAGGAGGGGCTGATCCTGTCTCTGAGACAGGAACAGTTGTCTTGATGAGCTTCTCTTCACCATGGAGAAGCAGGTGACTTGCGGGTCTCCTTTATGTTTAAAACAGGTGGTGGAAGAGATCGTCGTTTCTGGGGCGGGGAAATGCTCTCTGGTTTCAGAGCTTTGAAAGGGCACTGCTTTGTTTTAATTTTAAAGAACGTCTCAGTGGTCTTATAAGCACCCTGAGAACACTTTGACTTGCTAAATGTTGTTCAAACAGTTTAATTGGTTTTCCAAAGCTTTTATTTTATCCATAACATTGGAAGGTGAAAGGGGAACTCCGCATCTGCATTATGGTCACATTTTCCTATATCCTATTAGCAGATTCCAAGATTGTTTAATGTGATCTCCACCCATTTCATTTGGCTGCAACCTTTGCTCCCATGAAAACAAGGCTGATTGTTCTGAATTGCTGTGTGTATGTGCTTTGGCACGGCATGAAGGTACCTATAATAACACAACCATTGTCTGGAAAAAAAGGCAGTTTGCAGTAATAACTACAAATAAAAGGGTGCAGTTCAGGGGCAAGACAGATAATGGTCGTTTTCCCACCCCATTGCACAGGGCAGATTCTCAACGTGGTCACCCCTCAGCATGACAGGGCTGTGGGCTTTAGCCTGGGATGTGAATATTGGGAATAAGGGACTGAAATATTTGCACGTCGTTCCAAGTTTCTCTTTCCTGGCCGTGGTTCCATTGCTCATATCTGCGGATGGGGAGGCTGAATGACTTTTGCACAATGCGGTGTTTTATCTGCATGCTGTGAGCAGTTTAGCAAGTGTGCGTGTGCTAAATGAAGCGTTCCCACTTTCAGTTAGCAGCTGACGCACCCTTAAAATAAAAAAAGAAAAAAAAAACACCACAAAAAAACCCCCCGTGCCTTTAGATTGAACAGTGGGGTTTTGAGGGGTGACATTGTGCTGTGTGCTCGAGCGGATGGTGGGTCGTGCCAAGCCTGAATGCTAACTAGAAATGCTGTGACATGCAGCGAATAACCAGCTCACACTCCTTGGTGCTAAAGTAATTTTTTGCTCATCTCTGCACTTTGCGGGATAAAAGCTGTTATAGTGCAAGATTTGGAAGTAGCGTAATTGTTTTAAATGCTCGGTGTCACAGGAACTGAGGATATTTAACAGAAGCTGGCATTTCTTTTAGCAGTTTGGTTGCCTCCCAGGACAGGAAGCTGTGGAGTGTTAAAAAAGAGTCAGGGAAGGAGTTTAACAACCCTCTCTGTAAATCACGGTGCTTGAATTCAGATCCTGGCCTTGAGCTGAAAGGACTGGAAGCTCTGCAAGACCCAGTGATTCAAGCTGCTCTGCAGAGAACAAGAAGATAATGGTGATGGACTATCGAGAAGGCAGCCTTGCTGAAAAGAGAGGCTTTGTGATACGGTCAACGGGAAGGAAGTCTGGAGAACTCAGAAAAGGAACAGATGTTTTTGGTGGTGGGGAAAAACTTAACTATCCCTGTAGTTTGCTCTTGCAGCGGAGCCAGCAGGAGGAACTTGATACCAAACAAAAGTAGGCACACCCAGGATTTAGCACAGGGATCCTGGAAAGCTGAAAATCAGTGCTTTGGTGCTTTTCTGTTTGACAAATACCTTATGCAGTGGCATCTGGCAGGTATAATAATATATTGTGTGTGCAAAGGTGTGTGTAAAAGAGTTTGAAGGTGTTTGAGGCTTCTCTTTAACAGCAATAAAAGAAGTACTGATATATGAAATGATACTCAAAGTGGGGAGCCAAGAGAGATGCCGTTCCCTGAGAAGGAAATAATGACAGAAGTTGCATTAAGAAAGAGGGTGAGGTTTTTTTCTAGGGTGTGTTTATGGATTGTGATGACTGGAAGTGTGATAAAACAGGTTACTGATCCCATGTATCAAAGTACCAGTGGCAATGATTTTTCAAGCTGTTGAAACTTGCATCCATAAAAAAAAAAATATATATATATTTTGTTCTTCCTAATAGGTTAATCCACTGTAATTGGCTGTGAAATCAACCTGGGGGAATTTTCCCATCTGTAAGTGATGCACAGCCTCTTTGCTGTCTACTTGGCAACCGTACCTTCAGATAATTAAAAGTTGTTTTTTAAATCCACTTTTCTTTCAACTCTTGTTTTTCTGCATCTTGCTACTTCTCTGAGAGCTGTCAGTCACTCTTCTGGCCAAGGTGCAAAAACCAAGATAATGTGCTTTTAGGAAAGGAAAACTGCAGATGATCTTTTTACTTTAATTTTTTAAAAAAGCATAAAAACTACAAAACGAGGTGAATGCGCGAGGCTTTTTAACACGCACGTCGCTGCTGCATTTCTAAAAGGAACTAAACTTTCCCAGTCCAGTATGGAAAACTTTGACTTTCAGAGCTCTTGTGGCACTTGCCCCTTTTAAAATCAATAACCAAACCTCCGTGGTTCGCTTAGGAAGCAGTTCCAGTTACCCAGAAATGACGGGAGTCGCTCAGCACAGGGATCCTCTGGTTTCAGCACATAGTTTCATTGCTCTGGAGTGTTTTGAGAGGCCGAAGGGTGGGATGCAGCTCCAGTGAATTTCCAGATTCCTAACAGTGTGAGGGACTGTTTTTAATAGTGATGATAAAAACAGCTATTCCCAGTTGGAGGTTAGTCAGTGGTACAATTATCAGAGCTATGAAATAGTGCAGGGATGGCTCGGGATGGAAAAAACCTACGGCTTGAAACTTATTTTCTTGAGGGAGCTGTTTGAAATGATTCCCTGCAAGCTCATAGAGAATTGGTGAGAGGTATCAAATGGTGAGGGCTCAAGTTTGGTGACTGCTTTGGTAATTCAGTGTTTGGGCTGGCCAAGCTGCAGCTGGCTTTTGGGAGAGAACTGGTTGTTGAAAGCCAGGGTGGCGAGTAGGAGCTCTGGAGTGGCACGTTTGGTTTGTAAGGTGCAGGGGATTTCCACAGCAGGGTCTCAATGCCCAGCTCCAAAGCTGGTTCACTTAAACCATCCCTTCTAAACCACAGTTGTGGGCTCCTTATTTTCTGCTTCACTTCTTAGTGATTTGGTGGGGTTTATTCATATGTTCTCCATTTTGTCCAAGAAGGGGAAACTCTGAGAAGAAATTGTTGTTTGTGCTGGAGGGAGCTGTGGGAATATTGGGTTAGAGAGCAGTGCAGGTATTTTTTCCTTTTCTGTCTTGATTATAAAGCTATTTTTTGGACTTGTTGGAACGAGTCTAGAGGAGACCACAAAGATGCTCCGAGGGCTGGAGCACCTCTGCTCTGGAGCCAGGCTGGGAGGGCTGGGGGTGTTCAGCCTGGAGAAGAGAAGGCTCTGGGGAGACCTCAGAGCCCCTTCTGGGGCCTAAGAGGACTTAGAAAAAAGAGGAAGTGTGACTTTTTACATTAACAGATAGGGATGGGACAAAGGGGAACAGTTTTGAAATAAAAGCAGGAAGATTTAGATGAGATATTGGGAAGGAATTCTTCCCTGTGAGGATGGGGAGGTCCTGGCACAGGGTGCCCAGAGAAGCTGTGGCTGCCCCTGGATCCCTGGCAGTGTCCAAGGCCAGGTTGGATGGGGCTTGGAGCACCCTGGGCTAGTGGAAGGTGTCCCTGCCCATGGCAGGGGGTTGGAACTGGGTGGTCTTTAAGGCCCCTTCTAACCCAAACCGTTCTAGGATTTTATGTTCTCTGTGGTTTTTCTTGAAAAAAGTTTAAAATCTTGTACAACAAACCTGATGTTTTCAGGTGAACTTTAGAAAAAGTCCATACTTCCAGAGTGGTTATTAACATGGAAAGAATTGCACCAGAATTATTTCTGGTGTCCTCCTGTAGGTCTGTGCCACGGAATTTTGAAGAGGAAACGTGAAAAGGGAAAGGCTTGGAGCAGAAGCTGTCACAGTTCATAAGGCACTTGAGCGTGCAGAAGTTGTCCTTTACCGAAATTTCAGTGCTATTTTGGGGCCTTTTTTTTTCCTTTAAGAATGAATTACAGTGGAATTTGTGCTATGCTTAGGATTTCTGAAATTTTAATTGTGTTAGTTGCTAGGTGTATTGACTACAAAGCTCTGAAAATATCAAACTATTTTTTACTTCAATAATTCTTGAGTTATTAATGGAAAAAAAAAACTTTAAAAACAGAGCTAAAAAAAGATTAAAGATCCATGGAATTGGTAGGTTTCCAGATTAGCTTAGATTTTAAACAGTCTTTTGAAACAATCATGCAATAAGATACGGTATTTAATCTTGCTCTCTACTGCAGTTTACCAGTCAAAACCCCTGAGCTTATCTGAAGCTGAGTTAGTTCAGCAGATGTTTTGTGCATTAAGTTCTCTTAAGAATTTCTATAAAACCAGGTGATACTTTGTCTGGGAAGGATTTGTAGTGTGTCCTCCTGGCTGCCTTCTGTCTTCACCTCGAGCACTTTGACCATAATGTGTCCCATGCCTGTGCTTTGGGTGTTCCAAGTCCTTTCTGGTCCCTTTAAACGGGTTCTGTGCTTTTTTGACAAGCTGCAAAGCAGTTTAGGGTGGGAAATACCCTGATGCTGCTTTGGGATCGCTCGCCTGCGTTTGTGTGACCCCAGCTCTGCTCACCAGTGCCCTGTTCCCTCCCTGTTCTGCTCCTGCTGCTCTGTCTGTGCTCGGATGGGCTCTGCAGGTGCCTGGTTCTGGCTGATGGATAACGAGGGGTCCGCTTGGATGGCGGCGTTGTGCCAAGTGCTGCTGTGAGCCTCGTCTGCCTTGCTGTGCTGGTCCTGCTGTCGCTGGTTAGGATTCCAGCTTTATGTCGCTGGCTGTGACACCCTGGTGTCCTGTTTCTTTGCCTCTCCTTGCATGACTTCACCCTGCAGGCCTGGAGCTGTTGGAGAGATGCTCGTTCCTGGCAGCTGCTGGAGCTGCTGCCCCAATGGTGTCAGAGAGTCCCTCCCAAAGAGACCTGGTGGTAATAGAGCTCTGGGGGCCTCTGGTTGTAAAGAGTGGCTGCTCCCCGTCCGGGAAACTGGGGCTGAGAATCATCTCTCCAGAAGGTGTGTCCTCGTGGAGGAGCTGTGTCACCAGGTCCAGGAGTTGCACGAGGACGTAAGAAGTTCGTGTGGTATTTGTGGAGATGAGAAACCTCATGGAGTTCAACAAGTCCAGGTGCAAGGTGCTGCTCCTGGGTCAGGGCAGTCCCAGGTAGGAGTACAGACTGGGAGAAGAAGTCATTGAGGACAGCCTGGCAGAGAAGGACTTGGGAGTTCTGGTGGATGAAAAGAGGGATGTGAGCTGGCGACGTGTGCTCACAGCCCGGAGGGATAACTGTGTCCTGGGCTGCTTCAAAACAGGAGGAGTGGGCAGCAGGTCAGGGGATGTCATTCTCCTCACACAGGATGCCCAGAGAAGCTGTGGCTGCCCCTGGATCCCTGGAAGTGTCCAAGGCCAGGTTGGAGGGGGCTTGGAGCAACCTGGGATAGTGGAAGGTGTCCCTGCCCAAGGCAGGGGGTTGAAACTGGATGGACTTTAAGGTCCCTTCCAACCTAAACCATTCTAGGATTCTGTGAAACAGGGTGTTCTCAGAGAGCTTAGAGACTCAGAAATCTGAATTCCCTGCTCTACATCAGGGATCCCCGTGGTGTCTGCACCACATCTCACAAGAAGTCAGACCTGAATAAAAGAGGCAGACTAGAAAGTGGTCACTCTCTATACAAAGAGGAATATTCCTGTCCCTCCTGAAGACTTGACATTAATAATAAGCAGTGAGTGATTGCAGTGGGTGACTCCTGCTGCAGGGGACAGACACATCCATGTGCCCCCCCGACGGGTTGTCCCGAGGAGTTTGTTGCCTGCCAGGGCCTGGAATGGGAGATGTCGTGGAAAGGCTGCCAAAAGAGCTTAAAGGTCAAGATAAAGTTCATGAGGTTACTGATTACTGTTGTGGTTTTTACCCTTTCTTAAATACGATTCTGTGACAGTACTGGTTGGTTCAGTGATGGGCTCAGCCACGTCCTGTGGTGGGACATGTGGAGCTGGCTGGGAAGGGCCTGGGACAGCCCTGACCTTCTCCAGTAGAAGCTCTGTTAGAACCTGACACTAATTAGTGATTTTCTTTATTTTGTTCTTAGGTTGTAACTTGTTCCTTAGAAGCTCTGTGCTTTGTTTTAGAAGATACAACCTGGAAAGCCCAGTGAATCCAAAGCTTGTGCAGAGGGTGTGGGTGGTGGTGTGTCCTGTTTGTTTGTTGGTGGGTGGGTGGGTTGTTTTCAGATGCTCCTAAGGAATCTGTTCTGGTGGAAGTTTGCAGATGTAATGGGGCACTTTGTTCCAAAATGTGCTGTGAAAAATAGCTCGAACTTCTTTCTGCATGAAATCTGTCCTGAAGTTGGGAATACTTGGACAGCTCTTTCCCTAAGTGCAGAGCTGACTTTTTTTGTAAGCTGCTGACCTATACATTTGAGATTTCTGAGTTCAGCATTTTTGCATTGTCCTTGCAAGGTGAGAGATGGTTCTCTGTGAAAGTGTGACATTGGGGCACCAGCAGTGGCCTACTTTAAACAAAAGTTTGAAAGGATTTAAGGTTTTGTGACAATTCATGAGGCATTGATGCTAAAAACAGTGGGAAACGCTCTTATGTGAGAACAGAATGGATTCAGGAATATGATAGAAAAAGCTTGGGCATTTTGATTGACAGAAATCATGGAATCATAGAATGTTAAGGGGTTGGAGGGGACCTTAAAGATCTTCTCATTCCGACCTCCTGCCATGTGCAGGGACTTCTCCCACTAGGCCAGGTTGCTTAAGGCCTTATCCAACCTATCCAAATATTTGCAAGTAATGGCACAGTTACCTCTAAAACTCTTTTTTGGTGCTGTTAAATTTAATCCAGTGTTTGTGCTGCTGAGTCAGGTTTGTTGAATTTGGATTTGGAGACCTTTAGGAAGAATCTGGACACTTTAGAGATGCCTAATGGATATTGTAACCTCTCAGCCCCGCAGTGGATTGGCAGAATGAATCCACGTGGATGAAACTGTGTCCTTCTGCTTTGAGTCTTTTGTGTGTCTGCGTGGGTTTGGTTTGCTTGGGGTTTTTTGGGGAGTGTTTTTTGGGGTTCTTTTGTGCCCCTGTCTCTGCTGAGAAGGTATCCACAGTGGTACAGGACAGAGAGATGCACAAAATAACCTTTTGGTTAAAGTGTAAGATTCCACAGAAGTAAATAAAATGGAATTACCCCTTATTCTGCTGAACTGTGTAGGTCTGGACCTGCGATCAGGGAATATGGGGCGGGCTCAGAAAGGAGAATTGGCAACCCAAGGGCTGGTCCAAACCAGTTAGAGCCATAGAAACCTGTTAAAGCCATACTCAGTTCAGTGAATTGAGTTTTAAGGCTGATGAATTTAGTGCTCTACATTGAGTCACCTGCTGTGGGGTTTTCCTTGTTAGCAGGGTTCTAGAGAAGGTACTGTATTTATTTATTTGCTGGATGTTTAGAAGTCAGCTGTAGGTTTGTTCTGCTATTTTAGAAGCCATTTCATACCCCACGGAGAGATGTGCAGGAACAATTATTCCTGTGCATTTTGTGCCATGGGACAGGGAGCCTTCTTCCCTATGTAGTGTCATGTGTGGGATTTTTGGTTTCCTGGTGGCATTTTACTTTGTTGCTATGTACCAATGAAAAGGCCAATCCTATGCTGGAGTACGGAGATGCAGAGATACACAAAGATACACTTGTAATCAGAGTTTTGCAACTGAGTTTATTTCTGTTGTGTTACAAGAGGTGCTACGAAACGGGAGAAGGAAACTTTAAGAATTAGAGGGGGTCATTATATCCCGTGCTGCTGGATCACTAACAAACTATTCCTGGTGAACTGGTGAGGAATTTCTGTCAGGCAGGGCATGTGATGGTCACTTTATGAGCTGTCACAGCAAAAACAAATCCACCCTCTGCGTGCCAAAGTGAGTCAAGTGCACCTCTGCAGCCAGGATCCCTGCCATCCACAGGCAAAACAGGGTGATGAAATGATTGTTGGCAATCCTAATCTGCCACATCAGGGTTGTAATAATAATAATAATCATCATCATCATCATCAGGATCTTTTTTAGCAAGCTAATGTCGAGTTCTTGAAAAAGATGGGATTCTTCTTGCTGTTTTTGCCTGGCTTTCTCTAAAATGGGGTGGGTTGGCTCTCTCCTGGTGTTCAGGCTGATCTCCTTCATGGAGGCAGTCTGGGTTTCTGCCTCTGGTGTTTGTCCTGAAACTCCCTTTTCACGTCAGTTCTGCATCTTGCAGTCCTTTCTACCCATCTTTGCATGTGCAGGAGCAATCCAGCGAGACCTCAGCCTCACAAAACCAGGGCACGACGTCTCCAGAGCTCTGGGAGTGCTGCTCTACTATATTTGGAACCAGCTCTATTGCTTCTATAATAGGAAGGCTTCTGGAAGCTTTCTCCTTCCTCTCGCCCCAAGAAAGTAGCCTTTCAGCTGAGCTTTCATTAATTCACAATCTGCATGGCAAAACAAGTGCAGTTTTATAGGCTAAATAATTCAGACGTGGCTCGTGGGTCACGTGGCCCTGAGTGTGGTGTGTTCAGGGAGGATTTTTGCCCGTGCCCCGTGAGCTGAGGGTGCAGCACCCACAGCCCCACTCGGAGGTTGCTGCCCCCCCAGTTTGTCATTCGGGGCACGCGACAGCGACGAGGGGTGCCAAGGCAGCTTTCTAGAAAGCAGAGTGATGTGTGAGCCCCGTGTGTTTGTCACCAGAGCTGCAGCAGCAGCAGCACTGCCCAGTGAGGGATTTACCGGTTTTGTTTTCCTCTTGGATCAAGCAGAATAAATCTAATGAGCCAGTTCTTAACTTCTTCCCAGCTGAGCAGCGAGTGATGTCCTTACCCAAATTGTGCAAGGCAGCTGAAACCTTTCAGGAATAGTTGAACAAGGGAAACATTTGTAATATTATTTTTTTCCCAGTACTCACGCAGGGCTAAGAGGGTGCAGCAGAGCTTGTCTCTCCTTTATTTTCTTTTTCCCTTCTGAGATTTTCCTTTTGAGCGGACAACTTAGTCCTTCCAACACTTACCCCACCTAGAGAGAAAGCATGTGAGGCACGAATGTGGAGCCTTTCATTCCTTATTGACGTGATCTTGGAAGGAAAACAGGTTCTCCCTGTAGTGCTTCATTGGAATAAGCATTTCACATGCTTATCAGTACAGCATGTAGTGCTGTTTGACAGCAGTGAGGAGTCAAATGTTGCCTTGGAGCCCTACATGCTCATTTCCCTGCTTCTGACACACTCTGGATTTTGCCCACTGTGCATTCAGAAGTTTTCCTTTCCACTGACTCGAAAGAAGCTAAAAGCCACTTTGTAGCAGACACATTTTCCAGCATGATTCCAGGTGTGGATTGGAGATGGCCGAGTCCAGTCGGAGTTTCTGAGAACCTTGTCCTGCTAGGGTTTGTGAGTTCCCACCAGGTCAGGGGTAAGTGGGTTCAAGGAGCTGACCACTTTTGGGTTAATTCTGTCCTAGTGCAGCTCCTTGAGAGGCTTCAGGTGAGAAATCAGGCAAGGAGGCAGTGCTGATAAGGGGGAAGGTGTGAAAGACTGAACAGGCCCAGGTCCTGGAGTCTTTCCTCATAAGAGAGATGCTCCAGACCCCTCATTGTTTTTGTGGCCTCCACTGATTCTGCTTACATGGGAATCTTCAGTTTTCATTTAAATTGCTGCTCTGCCTGGTGTGAGCCAAGGACAGGAGCTTGGAGGAGCTTTGAGAAGGAAGGGCTGGAGTGAATTTGGTAGTAACCAGGTCCTGCTGCTTTGCCAGCTCTGGTTCCTGGTGCCTAACAGAAGTGCCATCAGCTGGTTTTGGTGTGGGAGTAGACGAAGGAAGCTCCCCCACGTTGATTCCAGATGGACCCCCTGGGGCAGTTCCATTGCCTTTGGATCAGATAGTGTCAGATCTGATTGACCATCAAACCGAGGGGAAGCTGAGCACACGAGGTTTCACAAGGCAGACGATGCCTGTGGTGGCTCCTCTGGGGTTAAAAGGCAGTTCTTTAAGATGTTTTAGATATGTAGATATTACCTGAAAAATGGTTAAAAAGAAATAGTTGTGTTCCTATAGGTGGCTAAGAGGCTGAGGACCTGGTGCATCATCTCACTGTCTCTCCTACTCTGGGAGCTGCTGTGGGTCATTCCCAGCAGGAATGTTGGGATGAGGGAAAACTTTGTGCCAAAGCCTCTTGCTTAGGAGAATCTGGTGCTGTTACAGGTGTCCTGGGGGGTGTTTGGGGAAGAAGGGAGGGATGAGTAGGCTGGGGAATGGCAGAATTTCATGTCTGGTGCATTACTCTTTTGGAAGCAAGGATCATGGAACAGCCTGAGCTTGAGCTCAGTGGTGGGGGGAATGGGCATGGAACCCGGTTCTTGCAAGAAAACAAATACTCTTAACTTATTACAAAGCCTCAGCACTGACTTTTCCCACCCTAATGACTGTTTTTGGTATGAACTCCTCCGAGTTCTGCTCTGAAACACTTGCTGCTGCTTCCTTCTACATTCTGAGTGCGCTGATGCTCTTTGCCTAGCTAATCCAGTGTGACCCCCCCTGTGGAGCATCCCAAAGCTTGCCCTGCCTGGAGGTGGGGTGGTCAAATGTGTTTTTACGCATGTTTTTACCAACAGGGTGGTTGTTGCTCAGATCCAGTCCCGAGGCCACGGCCTCCTTTCAAGAAAGTAAATGTTCTGAGAGGATGTGCCCCCCCTTTGAACTGGTTTGTTGATCAGTTACTGTTGCTACAGCTAAAACACACTTGCTCTTGCACTTATCAAAATACCAAAAGCTGTGGTGAATTGAATTGCTACACAGATGAGGAGACCTTGACTGCAGTCTGGTTGAGTCGATACATTTGTTTTCCCAAGCTGCAGCAGTGTTCGAACCCGGTGATAAGACGGGGAGTTTTGTGGGACCGTTCCCTGAGCTGCCGGCCGCGGCTGAGAGGATGTGATGCTTTCTGCTGCCAAAACCCGAGTCCTTCCCACATCTTGTGCAGAAAGGCATATGTTTGGGGGTGGTTTCAGAGAGGGAGAAGAACACGATTAGGGTTTTAACTTCCTCTTCTGTTTTGTTTCTCTGTGCATCTGTATTTCAGTTTTTCGGGCTGTACCCGACTCTGTGCAAAACTTAACAAATCGGCTGCAGCTCCTTCTGCTAAGGATCAGCCTTGGTACAGAAACAGTGGTAGTTAAAAGGCAGTAAGTATATCTGCTAGCTTAAATGCTGGGGGGTTTTTTTTCTCTTTTTCTTTTTTTTTTTTTTTTTTTTTAATTCACAAGCACAGCTTTTTACTCCTCACACAGTAGGAATTTGTCAGGAGCTCGCTGGCGTTAATAGTCTATTTCAGCTCTTTTCTATAGCCCAGCAGCTACAGAGGGGGGGAAAAAGCATGCTTTGTATGGAGCTGTGGTTGGGTCTGTGCTGCAGTGCCCATCTGAACTTGGCTGTGTTTATTTTGTCAGCTTTTGCTTCCCTCTAGTAGTTGCTGGTCCCTTCCTAAACTCACGAAATCCCCACCATACAATGCCTGTGCTTGGATCAGGGTTGTGGCTGCTCCTGACCTGAACCACTTCTCTTGATGGTTTTGCTTCTCGAGCTCTTTACTGCAAACAAGATATCTTTGGGTTTCAATTCTTTGTCTGGCTTTTTATCTTTTACTTCTCAATTGATCCCCAGAGGAGTGGGACTGGAACAAAACATGTGGTATTCCTAACCAGGGATCCATGGAGAGGGTTTAAGCTATTGGAAAAGTAAGTGGCATTCTTGAAATGGTGTGGTTGCGTTTATTTGGGTGTGGATATAATCATGTTTCTGTGATACAGTTCCTGCTGAGTTTGAAATGCTAGTGTCAGTAAAGCCAGAAGGAGAGCCAGACAAAAGCTTGGAGAAAAGTCAGAATTTCAGTGCCTCTTACTGATGGTTCATGGGAAAGTAACGATTTTGTGTTTGACTTCGGTTTTCCTAAAGCACTGGGCATTATGCTTTTTCTTCTCTGTGAATTACTGTTTGTGAATATATATCTTTACAGCAGCAGAACACCAGAAACAGCTGGGTTTTGTGCCTAGGTTTCACTCGTAGAGGTAGGTCCTTGTTACAGACTCTGGGTAGCCTGATGAAAACGGTGTTTAACGACAAAGCTTCAATTTCTGCTGTTGCTGATCACGGCAGCCTAACTCCTGGTCTTCCTGAATCCCCGGAGCAGAGGCCGTGCTCTCCTCCTCCTGCTCTGCCACTGCCATGCCTCCGTCTCCTCCACCCCACAAGTTTCTTAGCCCTGTGTAGAGCTCAGCAGAGATTTCTTCATGAAGACTGGAATGTGTTTATATAATATTTTATATATTATTTTAGGCTCCTGCTACTCAAGTGTAGGCAAACACTTAACCTCTTATTCGCCGTCATTAGACGAGCCATGAAATTGCTGTAGCAGACATCGAGTCAGGTGGATCTAAACCAGCTTCTGTTTTTCTTGCCTGGAAGGTTCATCCTTCATCATTTTCCTGGCAAGTGTGGCTACCAAGAGCAGGTTTTCCAGGCCAGGAGTGTTCAGTGGGAGCATTGATTGTGAACCACACCGGTCAAGCAGTGCTGAGCTGAGCTGAGCTGGGCGTAGTGGGGGCTCTTCTGTGTGGGAGGCGTCGAGAAGGGGGGTGATGTGAGAGGCTCCCTTCCTGCAAAAGCAGGGGTAGGCAGCAGTAGGAACACCAGGCAAAGCTGCTGAAAGGGAGAGAACAACCTGCTGCACTAAATCACCGCTCCCCTGGGGACACAGCTCCACAGTTAGCATCCTCAAATGGCATTCCTTTATTACGGCATCACTCTGCGAGGTCCTCTAGAGAGGAAGCAAACGGTCTCTAAAACAATCTGCTGGCAGCTCAGGCTGGAGCATTTGAGGTTTTTCAGGGCTCTTTTGCTGTGTCACTCTTCCCTTTAATGTTCCAGCTCTAAGGTTGTTGTTCTTTCTCCATCAAAGTGCGTTAAAGCGCCGGTAAGAGTGTCTGCTCCAAGGACAAGGTGTAGAAGGCAGCAGCCCAGGGAGAACAAGAGATACTGCAGAACAGCTTTGTTTTGGTGTAATCTGTCTTATCTGCGTGTGATGCAAAGACAGGGCAGTTTTCACAAGACTTGGAGGCTGCGTGGTGACATGTTTTCTGTCCTTTTATGAAATCCACCACGTTATTTTGATTAGAGCACTAACGTAACTCCTGGCAGCCTCAAATCTCACTGCTAGCAGCTACTTCCCTCCAAAGCCTGATGTGGTGCTAACAAGCAGAGAGATCTTGTGCGTCCTGTTTACATGGAGCTGGGAAGACAGCGTGTTCCGTGGGAGGTGCCAAGGTAGTGCTGCAGTCGGATATAAGGTGAAAAAACTCTGTGTGTGCAGACAGGCTGTGGTGGGGCGTGTTAATTTGTGTTCAGAGGTGTTCAGGAACTCCAGCTGCAATACTGGCATGATGATGTTCTTTTTTTATCTGAATATGTATCTTTTATATCTATGCATGCGTAGCATGTTTGTGTTTGTATATATTTATATTTTTTATATATATATCTATTCTCTCTCATGGGAAAGTCCACGTCCCGATCGTCTTGTGCTTGTGATCTTCTCACGTAGCTCTCTGTTGTTCAGTTTTTAGGTGGCAGAGACACGGTGAAGCTGCGTGTGGGGCAGGCAGAGCCCATGGGGGAGCCTGGGGTGTAGCCCAGGATGGACTGGCTGTGACGAGGTGCCTTAGCCGGAGAGGTCGTTACCATGAAGAGTTCCTGCAGAGCTGGCCTCCACAGGGAACCGCTCAACTCCGCGTCCTCCACCTTCCATCAAGTCAAACGGTACGAACAGGCTGGCTGCTCTGCCTGCAGCTCAGTGTTCAGCACTGATTTTAGCCCTCTCCTTGTCCTCTCCTGTTGTCTCGCGCTGCCACTCAAACGTTTGCTCTAAATCCTGACTTTCGGGTGGCGTTCGAGGGAAACGTTGTAATGGCTTAAGGGCAGAAATGTTCTTTGGCGTTTTTATTTGATAATGGCAACTGCAGATTCACCACAGCTGGTAGTGTGCTTGGAGAAATCCTTGGGTTTTCTAGCAACAGCTGTAAATTAGTTTGGGAAACATGACTTTGAAGTAAAACTTAATTGGCAAAAGGCTCGTCAGAGTAGGCTTTAAAACATGCAGGCAGCTTAAAGCAAGTGGAAACGCTGGCAGTCATTGTTGCGGTTTGTCTTACTGTGGACTAAGTAATTAGATTAGTTTAAGCTCAGATTTTGCATTGCTCACTCTCCTGTGTCTCTTATTAAGGAGAAATGCACGATTGATTTCAAACACTTGTGCTTATGTGACAATTAAGTGAACGCCTCTCACTGTGTCTCCTTATAGGAACACCGTGCAGAACAACTTGTCCTCATGCAAATGCAAGGACATGCCAGTTTGTTTCAGTTCAAGCTACTTCAAAATATATGTGTATTTTTATATTTTTTTTAAATTCCTTTTCTGAAACCAAGGCTCTTAAACTTCCTCAGTCTGGAGGAAGAGCGCCAGCGTTTTGGTTTCCAAAGGCTATGTGGGTTTAAAGCAAACTTTTAACCTTTGTTCTTTGTGGTTGTGTAGACAGCATATACTTGCTATGTTAGTCTCATGGTAATTTAGTGCTGGAAAAGACTTCCTGGGTCACCCAGCTCCTTGCTTTCCCAAGCAGGATCTCATAATCCCTCTTGTGAACTTAGTCCAGCCTAAAAACATTTACATCTTTTCTTGCATCTGTTCTTCTCTCCTCCTGTAGATTAAGCCATTGCTGAAGATGACAGATCTTGCTGTGCAATTAGGAACCTTCTTTTCATTCCCAGGATGAACATTCATGACAGTTTATTGACTCATTTGAGTTTCTGCTCCTTTATTTTCCTTCTGCCTGAGGACCGCTGCTTATTTTCAGCGGTTTACCTCTTCTGCATTCTGTAAAACGGGGTTGTTACCCTCACCTGTGGTTTTGCTGTGCTAAGTGATCCAAGTGTTCTCCAGTAGCTTCTTGAGTAGCAATTGCTGCTGTTCTCAGTGCGATGCCCCTCACAGAATATTCTCAGTCCTGGCTAGAAGTGTGTGCTGTGCTCTGGAGCTGGTCTGCCTGGAGGGTTTGTCACAGCTGTCACAGCACCACCTCCACTTCCCTGTTTCGTGGATGTCTCTACGGTGGCCAGTTCGCCTCGGTTACTTCCAAAATTTATTGGTGTTCCTCTTGCTGGTGCATCGCTGCCCTTCCAAAGCCTCCTCAGTTTCTGTTACTTGGAGCTTTGTGCCTCTGCTGTTTTGGAACTGCCTCTATTTCTGTGGGTGCAGAATTAGTGCTTAGGTCATTCCTAACAAAATCAGATGTTCCCAGGGCTGATTCTTGAGGCATGTCTTTGGTTTCCAGGCTGGTATTTTCTTATTCAGCATCACCTGGGGCTGTCTGCTGCTAAGCCAGCTCCTTTGTCTGTTTTCCCATTCCTCTGCCAATCTGTCTTAACCAGTAAATCTCTTTGTGCTCTCTGAAGTCCATGTGAGTAAGATATAGTAGATTGGTTTAAAAAGATGGCTTTTTTTGAGAACCTTGAGGTTAGTCTGGCATATTGAACTATTCCCTCTTCCCCCTTTTTCCTCTGTGTCACATTAATCCTCTTTGCTCGCAAAGCACCTTTATACTGGAGTCAGAATACGAGCCCTGGAGAGGCTGCGATCATTCTCCTTCTCTTTCTCCCCTGCAGTGCCCCCTCCAATGTGCCACATGTTTATTACCTCCTATTGTTGCCTTTCAAGAGGTTTATAAATCCTGTTTCTTGGCCTGCAGCGCGTGAGCCTGTCTGGTTTGGATTCTAAAACCGGGATGAGCCAATCCTCGCAATTTTTATGAAGCTCTCTAATCCTCCCCCTGCCAATGCTCTTGTTCAGATTAACGCCTGGGCTTTTGCCCTCATCATCGCCCTTACCTCCCCTCTTTAAAAATGGTGCAAAGTCAAACTTGGTATTTTGTGTTGTGCTCTTGCTCTCTGCCCTGCCCTTGCTTGCAGCCCTGTTTCTCTTTTTTTTCTCACAAACTGAAAAAACCTTTCACTTTTTCTTTGTTGTTAAATATCTCTGCAGTGACTTAATGCTGCGCCAGTTCTCATGTTTATTCTGGGACTTTTTGATCTCTAAGATAGAAGTTTCCAAGTGATGTGACCTGAAACTTGTGTCTGCTTCTGGTATCCTTCACGAAGAAGGAACACGTCCAGTTGGAGTTCCTTTGGATCTTGTTTGGGATGTGTTCTTAGTAATGAAAACACCTTTTGACTCCTGGAGAATGCTGTGTGAAGTCCTCCACATCCCAGCTGACTTCATGAACCAGTTTCTTTCAGTCTTGAGTTTCAAAAGAGCAACCTGATAACTTGCCTTCAGCTCTACTTCTGCTTATTTTTTTCTTTTGAATGCTGAGTCTGTCACTGATCGTGTGGTCCAAGGTTAATTTCTGCAACCTTTCATGTGTTCTCATTACGTATGCACAAAAACGAAGGCTATAAATAGCATCACTCCGGGTTGGTTCGTTAACAGAAGAAATTTGTTGCACTGTGATGTGGAGAGAGGTCTCGCTCCTCTTGCGCTTCATACAAATTAATAAAGGCAAAACATTTCCAGAAGGGCACGTGCCACTCCTCTGTGCTGCTCTGGGCAGCTTTCAGCAGAAGCCCTTTAAAACCACCAGTTTTTGTCTTGGTGTTCCCCCATGATTTCCTCTCGTCCTGTCCCACTACGGCCACGTGTGCCATCCCGTCATCTCCGAGGCACACGTTGCTGGAGCAGCTGATAACCCTGAATTCCAAATCTTTCAGTTTGTTTGGTTCCCTTCTGCTTTGTCATGTCTGGAATGGTTGGGAAGCAGGGCTTTGAGCTTCCTGGGGCTCAGCAGAGAATTGCTGCTGCATCACTCCCTTCATGGTAAGTGCTTCTGTACAAAAGCCTGGCGAAGCAGTGGCACTTCTTCCTGTACAGAATTTAGAAAGTAGCCAAGGCAACTGTGCTTTATTGCAGGGTGTGTGTGTGTGTGTTTAGTGTAAAACGTGTTCAAAACATTGATGGGTGGGAGCCTCAAAGTGGAGGGGTCTGTGTTGGGCTTGGGGGTGCGTTCTGTCACCCGAAACCTCTGCGTGCTGGAGGTGATGGGCTTTGTGTGGTGCCTTTCCTGGCCGTGCTGTGTGCAGCTGGAGGGATCTGTTGTCTCCCCCAGAGTCAGGGTATCTGAGCACCTGACGCAGGTGAACGAGCTGGGGGAGGGATCCAGCCTTAGGAGCTCAGTTCTTATGTTGCATTTAGCTCCTCTGCTCTTCTGGGCCAGCTCTGCCCCCACGTTTTTGGCATCCTTCCACTTCCCTCAGGCTGGCCACTGGAGCAGAGAGCTCTCCTTCAGCAGCCACATGCCTTCTGTTTGCCTTCAAATCCCGCTCTAATCCTCGCTGGCTCTCCCTTTGCTGCAAGAGGCGTTTTGGAGGTGTTGGGAGGTGGGTCAGGAGCGGTTGCTGCTCCAAGGGGAGTGGGTTTTCAGGAAATCAGATGCTTCCACAACTGCCAGAGTCGGACCCACCCCTGCTCTGGAGCCTGGTGCTTCCCAGCCCTCCTTTCTCTGAGCTTGGACCCTTGCCACGCTCCAGAACAAACTCCACGAGTAGCAGAGCGCCTTCCATCCCGGGACTTTCCCTCCCCGGCAGAATCCATGGAATGCCTTTGAAGCTGCTCTCTGTCTGCTTTGCCTTGCCCTGGCAGTGCAAAGGGGATGGAAATGGTACTGGAGATCGAGCCCAAAGGACCCACCAATCCCTTCCAGAAATAACAAGTGGTTGACCGTGGTTAACACCCACTCAGTGCTCAGTCCTTGCTAATTGTCAGTGTCCTTTATGGAGGAGGAAAGCTCTATGGACAGAGAACTGGGATGCCAGGGAAGAGAAATGCTTTGCCAGAGGTGTGGGGTTTTTATTGTTGTTGATTTTTTTCCTTCTTCTTTTTTTTTTTTTTTGGCCTCTGCCTTGTGTTAGTGTGTCCTGAGGGGTTTTTCAGAGTTGAAGTTGGCACTGGGTGTGCAGTCAGCAACGTGAGGAGCTTTTGTTGACTGGAGTTGGTGTTTACAAGGAGAAATCCATAGGAAACTTGGGGGTTTTGATGGAAATTTTCACCCTAATAAAACCTTCCGGTGCTTTGCCCAGAGCACTTGCAGTGTGAATATGCTGCTTGTGAAGATTATGCTTTTTTGTTGTTGTTGTTCTTGCTGTCCAGAGGAAATCTTTTGGCTTCACAGGGCACCATCAGAGTCCCTGGCCTGGGAGCTGCAAAGGGAATTAAGGCTCTCTGTGGACCTTACAAAGGAATTGTGAAAACTGAGTCTTTTCTAACAGTTTTTCCTCCAACTTTGGAGTTTCCACTAAAGCAAATATCTTATTGTTTTAGGCTGCTGTGATTTAGAACATACATAAATACAAAAGGATGCTGGGAGATTCTGGCCAGCTTGGCAAGTAGAACCATGGAATGATTTGGGTTGGAAAAGACCTCAAAGGCCTCATTGGGCATGGACACCTCCCACTAGACCAGGTTCCTCCAGGCTCCATCCAGCCTGGTTTTGGACACTTTTCAGGGATGGGGAGTCCACCAGTGGCTTATGGCTCTTCCCTTGGGTGGGGAGAGGAGGGGTGTGTGAGTGTCTGAGCACGTATAAAGGAATAGATTTCTGTATCAACAATGAGTAGTAACCAGCTTGATAAAACTACAGTGGAAACAAGCTGCAGTTACGACTTACAAAAACAGCAGTGTCATTCCAGCAGTGCAAGTATCCTGTTTTTCAGACACGGCTGATTAGAAATAGAAAAAAACTGGCCCCTTTATTTCATCAGCTTAAGGATGGAATAACAGTATAAAGGCAGCACCGCTCGTTGTTTCAGTGCTGATCATTCCTGGCAGAATTCTCTCCTATCAGCAATTTAAAACCGCACGTTTGGGATTGAAAGCCTTTTATGTTTGCTCCCGTGGACTTCTGAAGAGCCGTTGTCTCTAAAGATAAAATTAGAGAGCTTGATAACTTAAAGGGTGGAGGAAAGCAAACAGAATTATTCTGGAATGAAGTGTCATAGGGAATATGTGACTTCACCTTTTAACAACTATTTTTGGTGGCTTTAAATATTTAAAAGCTTACCTGCAGCTGCCACAGCTCTCTGCTTGCCGGCACTGAGAAACAGGGGAGTCTGTGGGTGGGGACTGGGCTCTGGTTCATCTTCAAAGCAATTTCTGCTGGGAAGCCTTGTTCTAATTCTAGGAGCTAGAGATGAAATGTGCTGCTGACGTGCAGGGAAGAAGCTGTGATTGCCTAAAAGTTCCTTCTCCATGTCCACAGCAAAGGGCGTGTGAGGTGGGGGCTCGTTTTTTCCAAGTGACACTTTCAGGTAAGGCCCATTGCTGAGATGACTTTTAAAATGAAAGTTCTCTTCTCTTTGCTGCTGGAGAACTCTGAGGCAGGTGGCAGCTGGTCTCGTGGAGTTTGCAGTGCTCTTTATAGCTGTCTGAAGTTATTAGATGAAGGTTTTCTTTAAATCCGGATCCATTAAAACATGTGCAATGAACTGGATGCTGAATTCAAATGAGGCAATTATTCTGGCAGTAAAACTTCTGACTAAGGCATAATTTTGTTATGTAAATTATAACTTTTCAACCTTAAATGGTATTGTTGGCTGAGCCGGGGACTAACTGAAACACAGGAGGAAATATAACCTGAAACAAGAAATCTGTAATAGGTGAGGCAGAACTTTACCCTTTGTCTTTCTCCATGGACCAGAAATAGCTGGGAGCAGCTGAACCAACTCTGCTGGCTGAACATGTCCCCTGAGCCTGTTGGGGTAACCAGTTTGGTTCTGTTTTTATTCATATAATACCTGGTCTCACCTTCATTTGCAGCTTCTCTTAATGAAGGGTGTCGGGCTGATTGTCCTGCTGGATTCCTGAAAACTGCTTGAAGAAAGCCCTTTAAAAACAAGCTCAGCTCATCTTTCAAACACCTTGGCATGAAAACTCATGAATGAAATTTGATCTTCTGCTCCTGGCTCAGGAGATTTCAGCATGCAAAGTCGTGTTTTAATTGTATTCACCTCTTCTCCCCAGGGTACGGTGGCGAGCAGCCACCGGAGCTTTTCTCTCTAGTCTGGGAAATGTCCTTCTGGAAGGGAAGGGAAGGGAGGGGAAGGCTGCAGGCACTGTTCTCTGCAGCAGTTTGCTGCAGTGCCTCACCTGCTGCTCTTTTGGGCTGGGCTTTGGCCAGGGCACATCGGTGGCCTGACCCCGCTTCTCTGTGAAGTACAACCACAGTGAAGCAGATCCTGTGAAAAACGAGGCCAAAGCAAACTCCAGCAGTCCTGATTTCCCATTTTTCTCCTCGTGCATCTATTTCAACACCCCGAAGTTCTATTTTTATGAGATTATTTTAGTTTTTAGCATCCGACTGAGGAGGCAAACAAAGTAGCTCAGTTGCGTTTTGCAGAGGAGACTAAATTGGGAGGTGACCCAATTCCAACGAGCTGGAATTGGCACGGGGAGAGAATTAACCCGGGAACTGGGGAGGTGTGTCTGCAGCACTGAGATCTCTTACCCCCACAGTCTCCAGGTGAGATGCAGGTGGTTTTGGCACTGTCTGGTTGCAGGAGCCAGGTGATGGTCTCCCTAAAAAATCCAGAGGGGAGGAACATAACATCCGCCTTTCCAGCGGCTGCTTCCTGGCCTTCAAAGCACTGCTTGCACCAGAGGGGTGCAGAAAGGTGAACTAAGCCCTTCCTCTTGATGCACCTCCCCAGAATCTCTGTGCCTGCCTTCCCTTCTCGTCACTAGGGCCAGAAGGAGGAACCAGACCTCCAGGGAAAGCAGTGGTTAAGCAGCATGGCTGCTCCTAGTTCTGGAGGCTTCCTCTGCTTGGGCAGCATCACTTACAAATTTGTTGGACTTCACAGACCAACGAATTGAGGTTTTTAGTTAAAAGCTGTTTTTAGGCTGGAAACCCACAAAGCTGCCATACTTAAACAACTCCCTTGGTGCTGGCTCTCGAGGGAAACACGTTCAGTGCCTGAATGTGTCTGTGTCAGCTCATCATGAACGTGGCATTGAACCTGCTGCTCTTCAACTCTGGAGCACAGATCATCCCCATAGAGGAGGCCTTTGAGTGCAACAACTCAAAGATTACCATGGAAACATAATCTATAGTTAGTTCTGTAATGTGCTTGTGTGATACTCCCGGGAGAAGAGCCTGGAGTCTCCTGGTGGTTGCATCCTGTGTGGCAGTGCCCCGGGCCCCGGCGTTCCTGAGCTTTGAATGGAAGATGGCTGTGTGGAGGTGTGACAGAACTGGGGAGTCTGGGGCTGCTCCTGCTGCAGTGTCAGCAGCATCCAAGGGGCCCTTCACAGCTCTGGAATTCCTGACTGTAAAATGCCATCCTTGAGAGTGGGTGTCCTCAGCCGGGTGTGATGCTGCTGTCACTTTTGGGGGGGCACCTGATGTGTAACGTAAGGACCCTTACGGGAAAGTCACCAAATTTGCCATTATCAATGTGCTAAAGGAAAGGTTTCATTGCCCAGAGAAGCTGTGGCTGCTCCATCTCTGGAAGTGTCCAAAGATGGGTTGGATGGGACTTGGAGCAGCCTGGGCTAGTGGAAGGTGTCCCTGCCCATGGAAGGAAGTGGAACAAAATGAGCTTTAAGGTCCCTTCCAGCCCAAACCACTCTGTGATTTTGGGTGGCACTCGGAGATGAGATATCCCCTGAGATCTCTGATTAATATAATTACTCTTGCTTGTTTCCCTTTTGAGCTTTAACCACACTTTATCTGCTGAAAAGAGTGTGTGTGGCAGCTGATGTCCAGATGAACCCTGTGACCTGTGTGTGCCTCACAAGTGGATTAAGGAAGGAGCAGGCAGAAGGATGGCTCTAGCTCAAGAATGAACCACGAGCTATGTTTTCACAACTGATACAACTTAAACTTTAGAATTTCTCCTTGCAACTGCCTGGAAACAGATTTCTCTAATGGGAAGTTCTCTCCTACTGCAGGAAGTTCTCCAAGGGTGGATATTGCAGCCTTGGTGGCTCTTTTCCTTTCTCATGTGGTTCCTCTTGAGGTGTGGGCTGGTGCCTGCTCTGGACCACCTTCTCTAATTCCACACAGGCATATTTTGCAACTATAACTTCTTCCCTCTCTGTTTTTCCAGGGTTTCTGGTATGCACTTAAAGCCATATCTCAAGTTACAGAAGAAAGAGCGATCCCCAGAAATAAGCCAGGATTCCCTGCGAGGCCACCAGGGACCAGCACAAGGAGAAAAATACACCAACTGCACCAAACTGAGCGTTTTCCCAAAACCCTCCCTCGTGACTCCATCTCAAAAGCTCCTGGGGATTATTTATCCAAATACTATGTGCAATATGAACGGGAAAGGCCCAGCGGATGGTCCGAGTGCAAGGGAGAAGAAGAACGCTCTGTCCGCCACGATCCACCAGGGAGAAGAAGGGGAAGGGCCGCTGGACGTCTGGGCTGTGGTGAAACCCGGCAACACCAAGGAGAAAATCGCCTTCTTCGCGGCCCAGCAGTGCAGCAGCAACACCCGCGTGGGCTCCATGAAAATCAAGAGCACGTGGGACATCGACGGGAGAACGGCCAAGCGCAGGAAAAAATCGGTGGATCTTAAAAAAGCCAAAATTCAACTGGAAAGAATGAGGGAGGCGAACGCCAGGTGCTCCCAGCCGGAGCCTTTCGCCTGCGGCATCGAGCACTGCTCGGTGCACTTCGGCGGCGACGGCGGCGAGGGCACCTTCCCGGGCCGCTCGCTGTCCGTCATCGAGATGGTGGCGTTCCTGGAGCAGCGGGCCAGCGCCCTGCTGGTGGACTGTGCCAAGACGTGCACGGCCGCCTCTGCCACCAGGCTGAGCGCCCAGCCCAAGGCCGCCCCGCCTGCCTCCGACCCCTTCTCCTCGGCCGGGGCGTGCGAGGCGCAGGCGGAGCGGGGCGAGCCCCAGGGCGAGCCCGTGCGCGTGCTGGACATGGTGGCCAAGCTGGAGTCCGAGTGCCTGAGGCGGCAGAGCGAGCGGGAGGCCGGGAGCCTCTCCCGGAACAACAGCTTCCGCAGGAACGTGGGCAGGGTGCTCCTGGCCAGCAGCACCCAGCCCGAGGGAGAGGTGGGGAAGGGGGTCCCGGCTCAGGGGGATGGCCTGGGGGAGGCGGGGGTGGCAGAGGCTGGATACGGAGGTCGCTGTGGCCCTCTGGGTGACACCGAGCTGTGGGATGGCGCTGCCTCTGCCCAGCAGCCGTTTCCTTCGGGGCTGGATACCCGGGTGGGGAATGTGAATTCGGGACTTGCCCACGCGGTGTTGGCGATGACAGCTGGCAGGAACGACGCCGAAACACGGATTGAGCCTCCCAGGGCTCTGCTGTCCCCCTGTCCAGCTGCTGCCAGGCTGCCACCGGATCCCTTGCAGAGCAAGAACGCGACTGTTGATTGTACATCGAAAGAGCCTGTAATTTTCCCAAAGCATCCTGCTAGGAAGGAGCCCTTATGCATCAGTATATCAGTCACCAAGACGGAGAAAGGGTGCAGGAAGGAGAAGCTCTCCAGCTCCAGTTCTGGTGAGGATTCACTCCCGGGGAGGCTGTTTTTCCTCCAGGGTGAGCAGCCTGCCGCTCACGAGCAACAGCCACGGCGGGAGAGTACCCAGGAGAAGCCAGGGGAAGTAGCCCAAAATGAGGATGAGGATGCTCTGGCATCTGGTAGATCATGTGTCAGGAGCAGTGTCCCTACAGAGCCATCGGCCCCTTCTGTCCCTCCCCCAGAAGGGGCTTTGCAAGTACTTGACGCTTCCTGCCTAAAGCGGCAGGTTTCGCATGACTTTCTGGAGACCAGGTTTAAAATCCAGCAGCTTTTGGAGCCTCAGCAGTACATGGCCTTCTTGCCTCACCACATCATCGTGAAGATCTTCGGCTTGCTTCCCACCAGGAGCCTGGTTGCCCTAAAATGCACTTGCTACTACTTCAAATTCATCATCGAGTACTACAACATCCGGCCGGCGGACTCGCGCTGGGTCCGCGATCCCCGCTACCGGGAAGACCCTTGCAAGCAGTGCAAGAAGAAATACGTCAAGGGGGACGTGTCCCTGTGCCGGTGGCATCCCAAGCCCTACTGCCAGGCTCTGCCCTACGGGCCTGGCTACTGGATGTGCTGCCACCGCTCCCAGAAGGGCATCCCGGGCTGTAAGCTGGGTCTCCACGACAATCACTGGGTCCCCGCCTGCCACAGCTTTAACCGCGCCATCCACAAGAAAACCCGAGGAGCGGGAGCAGAGGTGGAAGAGGAATATTAGTGCACAAACACTTTCCTGCGAGATTGTTTAGGGGAGGAGGAGGAGATTCTCATGCCTTGTGCTGTTTACAGTGTACATAATTGTCGTGATTTTTTTTTTTTTTTTTCCACAGGGCTATGAAGCTGCACATACTCAAACACAAGAGCCTTTACCTTTTAGATTAAAAAGAGAGCTTTTAGTCCATCTCTGTAAATAACACTATAAAAACTAATTGTACATACAGAGTCTACAGCTGGCTGAACAAGGTAACCCCTACAATGCAGCTATCCCAGTGTTGCGGCTATAGGTGTGTGTGTTTTTAAGTGTCTTGTTTCAAAAATCTGTATATCCTGTATAATATATGAATGTTTCTGAGAAGAAACTCTAAATAGGTAAAGGTCAACTTGTTTAAAGAAGCTGCAGACAACTTAACTGGACAACCTGAAACTTAGACTATAGAACAGATCCATTATAGTAGCGTGGCAGTGGATTAAAAAAAAAGAAAAAAAAAGAGAGGAATATTATTGTATAGTCAGAATATAAAGAAAAGTTCTTGTCTACCTTACCCATGTTGTCTGGTTGGGGTTTTTTTTTTACATAAATAAAATGTGCATTCTAGATCTGCCTTACCAGACTTTCTCTTGTAAGACTTTTGCCCCAAAATAAAAATGCTGTAAAACACGTGGCAGAAACTTGGTGCTGTGCTGTAGTTCAGACGTGCAGTGTGCTTTCTCTAGCAAACCTGTCCTCCTACTAACAAAGAAACAAAAAAACCCCCGAATCTCTAGTACCTGGAGAACTCCCTGCTGTACCAGTCACAGATTCCAGCTTTTCCTTTCCTTCCTGCCAGCCCTGCGTGCAGCAGAGGCTCCTTTCATCGGGAATTCTGGTGCTAGGTGTGTAAAGCTTGCAAAAACAGGCACTTTCTGGTCATCCTGGCTCTTGTGTGGGCACCTGACCTGTTCCCTGGATGCTCGAGGACGGAGCGTGGGTCCAGCAGGATGAACATGGAGTTGCTGTGCTGTGCTGGAAGCTTTCCTGCCTGCTCTGTATGGAATTTTTCCCTTGCCAGAAGCCTCCTTGCAGTGCTTTGCCCTGCTCTGCTGCAGCCCCTGGCCTCTCGTCCCGGAGGTTTGCGTCGGGATGAACGGCGATTCCTCGCACTCGGAACGGGAGCGGAGCGTGGAGAATTTCCCTGGGTGCATTCCTGTCCTGCCCTGCTGGGAGCCACACCTCAGCCTCCCGTCGCACCCCTCCGAGGGTGGATGGTTTGGAAGCCTGGGGATGGACCCTGGCCCGTCCGGCCGCCGCGTCCAGCTCGGCCAGGGGAGCAGCAGCCGTTTTCCAGGGAGCCGAACGGAGCGTGGCAGCCGTGCCTTCGCCCTGGCCACGTCCCTTCTCTCCCCCCACTCGGTGCTGTTGCTGTTTCTCTGCCCCTCCTCAGGGCACAGATGGACTCCTGGCTCTCACCATTCCGGCCGGAGCAGCCAAAATCTCTGACCTGGTGCGAGAAGAGCCGGTGCCACCTTCCCATGGGGCTCACCTTGGGCCTTCCTCTGCCCTGCCAAGCCCAGGGATTGGGGTGGCCCTGCCCCTGGCTCATCCTGTTCTCTATCCTTTGGTGCTGGAGCAGGAAGGTGTGGAGAACTGCCGGCTGTGGGGGCCAGGCTGACCCACCTCCAACCCACCTCCACCTGCCCTGGGATCCCAGGGAGCGCCTCGCCTGGTTCCGGAGCGTGAGGAGGACAAAAGAGGGTTTGAAGGCGGGTGCTTTTGTTCTTTCCTTTAACAGTGAGAGAAGCAAAACCGAGCCCTGGCAGCCTGAAATGTGGGTTTGGTGAGCTCAGGCTTTGCAGGGAGGTGTAAAGGATGTGCTGGTTTTGTTTTTTGCCTTCACCTGCTCCTGCCACCCCCCCGGGTGTCAGCAACCCCTCCCGGAGCTGCTCAGCCTCCCTGCACTGCAGACGTGATGACAACCAGGAGGAATGAAACGAGGAATCTAAAAGGAGGGTGCGGCCGCCTTGTAATCGGCTGGGAAGAGGGAGAGGGGAAGCAGGATCCCTCCTCAGCCCCTGACTTCATCCTCTAACGGGGCGCAGGCTTCACGCAAACTTCCATCTGCTCCCTCGGCTGCGCCCGGACCAGCAGCAAAACGACTTCCAGGCTCTTGTTTTGCCAAAGCCATCGGCATCAAAGGCCTCCAGCTTCATTTTGGTTAGGGGCAAAGGGAAAGAAGCTGCTTTCCTGCTTTCCTGCCCCCCCGCCCAAGACTCTGGAAAACTTGAGGCTGACAGCAGCGAGGAAAGTCCCTGCGAGGCTGGAGTGGAGCGGCAGAGGAAAATATTTTGTAATTAGATAAGGGGCCAGTGAGGTCATTTCGTTTGGAACAGGGTGTGAGATTTCGGTCACCTTTGCTGAACAAGGGGGAAAACAAGGATAAAATAATAAATATCATGAGGCTATTTTGTTCTTGGAGCAGGTAAATCCAGAGGACAACTTGCTGTCTACCCTACCCCATCCCTGCCCTCCCCCCAGGCTGGCTGGGGAGCGTGGGCTGGTTTATACATCATTTATTACGTTGTCTGCCGGAACTGTCCCTCCTGCACAGCATTGCTGTTAAAAATTGTTTCACAGAGCAAGCTTTTGCATCCAGAAGTGGGTTGGTTCCGAGCGTTGCCATGCTGAGCTGCCTGCAGGCTTTTTTTTCCCTGTAACGTTGTAAAATGCAGATTTCTGTTTCCTTAAGGGATGGTTCAGGGAGAAGCCGAGGTCTGATGAATGTTGGTTGTTTTTTTTTTCCTAAGAAGCAATTAAAAAAAAAAAAATCCGATGTTGGATTTACAAAGTTCAGTGTTTAGAACTGAGGAGGAAGGACTGCACCATGTGCTTGACTTCCCTGCCTGGGAGCATTTGGAGTGTCTGGACTGAATTTCCAGATAGGCCTGCAGAGAAGTTGTAATAACATTTCCATTGTCCATAAGCTTCCAGTTTTCATCGAGCTCTGGGGCTCTCCTGGCATGGACACCACTGAGAAAGCTGCCTGTGGCTGAGGCTTGCGGTTGGGCTCTTGCTCCATCCTGGCTGTTTCTGCGGCAGCTTTTCCCTTTGCTGGGCCCTGTTCCCTGTGGAGAAATCCTGGGATGCTGCAGCAAAGCTCAGTTCCCTGTGTTGGACCCACTCCCCCCCTGCAGCATCAGCCCCATGCCAGCCCCTGGAACTGTCGGTAAGGCCTCGGAGCTGCTCCAGGGGTTGGGGCCCCTCTGCTCTGGAGCCAGGCTGGGAGAGCTGGGGGTGTTCACCTGGAGAGGAGAAGGCTCCAGGGAGAGCTGAGAGCCCCTTCCAGGGCCTAAAGGGGCTCCAGGAGAGCTGCAGAGGGACTGGGGACAAGGGATGGAGGGACAGGACACAGGGAATGGCTTCCCACTGCCAGAGAGCAGGGTTAGATGGGATATTGGGAAGGAATTCTTCCCTGTGAGGGTGGGCAGGCCCTGGCACAGGGTGCCCAGAGAAGCTGTGGCTGCCCCATCCCTGGCCCCAGGCCAGGTTGGATGGGGCTTGGAACAACCTGGGATAGTGGAAGGTGTCCCTGCCCGTGGCAGGGGCTGGAGTGAGGTGATCTTTAAGGTCCCTTCCAACCCAAACCATTCTGGGATTTCACAGCTGCACAGAACTGCACTGACAGATCCAACCTGTGTCTCCACTCCCACTTCTTGCACGGTGGAAATGGTGCTGAAGCCTCACCCGGGGCCGTTTCTCCTTCCCACCTGCCTTTGGCTGGTCCAGGCAGTCCTGGTGCAGGGACAGGACTCGGGGCATTACCAGGCTGCTCTCCTGCCACAAACCAGAGTGGGCAGAGGACAGAAGCTCCTGCTGCTGGTCCTGCTTAAGCAGAAGTGGTGAGAGCATTCTGTCTGCCCGAGCTGAGCTCGGCCCCAGACTTTGCTTTGCCCGTGGCCATGACCTGACTGTGCCGTGACCGAGGCCAGGAACTGCCCCAGCTCTGTGTGCAGGAGCCCCAGGTGGCTGCTGCTCCCACTCCTGAGTGTCCAACAGCCAGGAATCACGGGGCCATCAGCCCTCCCCATCAGACATGTCACAGAAAATGGAGTGGGAGGGGTTGTTTCAGCAGCCTGTGAACCGTGGGCTGCCAGGGCCCGTGGGCAGAGCCTGCTTGGCCCTTTCCCATCCCCGTTGCTCTGACACTGCTTCACTTTAATAACTCCAAACTTCGAGAGACACCTTCCTGCACCCTGAAATGACCTTGTACCGAGGAGCCCTTTGCATGCAGAAGGAATCCACCGCCTGCAGAAACATCCCCCGGCACAGGAGCAGCCCCGAGCCAGGCTCAGCCGAGAGGTTTATCCGTTTACATGTACATAGAGGGATGTGTGTGTGTGTGCGTTGTGCAGGACTCCACCCCCTGCTCCCATGGAGATGCAGTTATTTTATGTAAGAGTATTTTTTTAGAATGGGTATTGCTTATTCCACCGCTGTACGACTGATTGCACTGTAACAGGTCTGGTCCCTGTGATGCTTCGAAGGCTGGAAATTCTTGTGTACTTTGCCCAGCACGGTGAAAAACAAACCACACAGAAGTAACAGTCATAAATATACAACTTTAAAAAAAAATTACTGTTAAAGATTTATTGCAATAATACAATAAAATTTAGAAGAAAAAAAAAAAACCAAAAAAACAAAAACCAAACCAAACCATTTGTGTTTAGTTACATCTGAAGTCCGGAAGTTGCGAGAGAGGGGCCGCGAGTTTCCGCAGGTGACAAAAGCCACCCCTGGGTGTCCCACCCGAGACCCTGCACAGGCACCTGATTTTCGGCACAGGGCTGGGCCCCCGAAATCAGGCTCTTCCTCGGCAGCCCAAATTGGCCACCTCAGGTCACTGGTCATGACCAGAAGTCCCGGCCTGAACTGAAATTCCCGTGTTCGTGCTACGCAAAATGTTTTGTAAACTCTCAGCTGGCTGCCTTCAAATACCTATAATTACA
>VZTA01018968.1:139487-157972 GCA_013398855.1 Mohoua ochrocephala
CGCCCCCCCTCCCCCCCCCCCCCCCCAAACAACCTGGAAAACGAATCCTGGTGATTGCACTCAAGGTTTGGACACACACAATTCTTCCTCAGCTACACATGTGCAAAACACTTTTAAAAAAAACCACCACAACCTTGCGTTCTGTTACAAAATAAACGTCCCATGAAAAGCCCCACCCCGACGCATTTGAACACCCTCACGGTGCCCTTGTGCACTCTCTGAGTATGACAGGGTTGCAAATAAATTATTTTGGAAAACATGGATAGGAAGTATATATGGCTTATAGAAAAGTTATTGTGTTGGATTTTCTTTCCCCAAGTTCAGTGACAGTGCACGAAGCTGAGTCATGGCCTGATCTTCTGGGGCTCGAAGCACAAAGGCAGCAACAAAAAAGGGACTGAAATGCCTATTAAAAAACAACAACAAAAAGGTATTTAGATGGCGGGGTCCAGTGCAAAATACATGGGGAAGCAGAAGGGGCTGGGCTGTGAGCCCAGTTTCCAATACTGGCGTGTGCTGGTTGCTCAGAGCTGCGAGTGATAAAGTGCTGTGAGCCAACAGAGCCCAAAGCCCCAGGCTCGGCCTGGCAGCGGGGCTGGGGGCACTGGCCCCCATCAGGCTGCAGCAGCCCCGGGGCCTGGGCTGTTCTCCTAAAACAAACCCAACTCTTAGAGCAGAAGGGCGGCAGGAGCGAGGGTGGTGTCGTCTGACAACGTGCGTGGGAGTTAAGGGTCTTTGGTTTAAAAAAAAAAAAGAGAAAAAAAGCAAAATTAAAAGAAACTACTGACAACAGATGCCCAAGCTCGGGGCTAAAGAGAAGCAGCTGCCACGGAGGGGTGGGTGACACAATACTCAGCAGGGCCCCCAGCATGGGGCACAGGGGTGTCACTGCCACACCTGGCTTCCCACCCCTCCTGGGGGGAACTTAGGCAGCGCTGGCCGGGCTGGAGAGGAACAGAGCAAACCACAGAACACCCCGTGAGGTGGCTGGGAACACCAGCCCTGGAGCTGGGATCAGGCAGGGACGTGGCCTCTGTGTCCCCAGTCGGGCGCTGTGTCCCCACAAGCTGCGGGGCAGTGGCAGAAACCCTCCCTCGAGGAGGAGGGCAGGAGGCTCTGGCCGTGGCTGACCCTGGGGGGGAACTGTCCCAGCTCTAAATGTAAACGTTGGAAGCTCTGCTGAGCAAACCACCCGTGAGGGCCCCGTCCTGCAAGGCAGAGGAAGAGGAGGAGCCCTTGCTCACCTTCCTCAGCACCCACCTCCCGGGGTTCCACGAGCCAGCTGCGCCAGGGAAACCAAACCGACTTCTTGGCAGTCAGTAAACAACAAACCCCACCATGAACATAAAATAAAATAGGGTTAAAAACACATGTAGTGTGGAGAGCGCGTGACTTCACCAAACTGGCTTGAAATGAGGTTTTTCTAATGCTAAAAAGTGGCACCACGGCGTGGTAACCGATGGGCATTATTGCAACAATGCAATTCTGTATCAGCATCGAATGTGGGTCTAGCGAGAGAACGTCCAGTGTTTCTTTGGTGTATGGCAGTAAGAGTACAGAGCCTGCGTGCCTCGGACAGCACAACACAAAACTTCTACACCTACCAGTGGAAACAGCATGAAACAAGCCAGTTTTCTATGGCAAAAGATTCACAACCAAATCTAAAACAAGAGCAACTTGCTGTGTGAATTCCCTGTCCATGCTGATTATTCGTATTAAAAATATGGCAACAGAGATTAGAAAACATGTTAAAAATGCATAATTTTCATGTCCTGAATGAAAAAAATTTAGAAATACGCATTTTTGCATTATGCAAGACAGATTTAAAACACACACACAAAGGAAAAACCCTGTAAGGAGTTAAGAAAGTGGGAACTGCGTTTGCACCGCTGTCCAGACCGCGCCCTGAGCAGCCTTCCCTGTGCTCATCCCGATCCAAACGCTCCAAAATCTGTTTCTTCTTCAGAAAGTAGAGCTGGAGGTTGCTGGGTCCTTTTACAATCCTCGATGCAGACAGAACCAAGACACAAAGTGCCCTCACGGAATCCGTGTCGGGAGCACGGAGCTAATTTACAAAACGGGGCCGTCACAGTCATCTTGGGTAAATAAAAAGGTTTTCTCCGGTTTACAAAACGAAAGTCCGACCTTTCCTTTGTTCCAGGCACTACTTAACTGAATAGGTAAAGGTTGACTACAGCACAGTCGGGGAGGGGTCCCTGGCACAGCTCCCGTGTGCCCGCTAGCGGTGCCCGGTGTAGGCCTTGAGCCACGAGGTGACCGAGGCGGCGGCCGACGAGATCATCCCGCCCGCGCTGCTGCTGGCGATGGGCTGGGACACCTGGGTGCTCTGGCTCTGCAGCATCTCCACCTGCTGCGAGGGGATGTCGCAGAACCTGGGGCTGGGCAGGTTCTCCCAGTCCGTGCCCAGGTCCGTCTCCTCGTCGCTCACGTGCTCGTCGCCGCTCTCGTCCGTCTCGCCCGCCGCGCTGGGGTCCACGAACTCCATGGAGTCTTCCAGGTCAGCGCTGATTTCGAAGGGGCCGGACCTGGGGGTGAGGACACGGTGCCATCAGTCCCTCTGTCCTCTCTGCTGGGGTGAGCCCTGGGCACCCCCAGCACCCCGCTCTGCCACGGGCACAGCAGAGACCAAGCGCCCCTGTCCCTGTCAGCTGGCAGAGAAACTGCTCAGGGAACTTTGTGTCACCACGGTCACAACACAAACCCTTGGCCAAGGAAGGGACAGGGTTCCAGCCCACGGAGCAGGAACGGTGGGAGAGCAGCTCTGCTCTGGCAGGGGTAGGGGAACACACACACAACAATAACTCAGGGCTCCACTGGTGGGAATCTCGGCTTGATGTGGAACAGCTTTAATTTCTGACACCAGCCCTGGCCAGGCCGACACAGCTCAGCTCTGTGGGGTGTAGCTACAACTCACAGGTCTGGCACAGCTCACCCGTAGAGACTTCCCACTCTGCCCTGAGCAACACCTCAACCTCCTCCTCACTCTGAGGTTGGCCAGACACTGGAACAGGCTGCCCAGAGAGGCTGTGGGGTCTCCCCTGGAGCCACTCCAAACCCCACTGCACGGAATCACAGAGTGGGGCAGGTTGGAAGTCACCACAGTGGCTCATCTGGTCCCACTTCCCTGCTCCAGCAGGGTCATCGCAGAGCACAGGGCACAGGACTGGGTCCAGATGGCTCTGGAATATCCCCAGCGAGGGAGACTCCACACCCCACTCTGGGCAATCTGGTCCAGTGCTCGGGCACTGCACAGGAAAGTTCTTCCTCACGTTCAGGGGGAACCTGGGGGCATCAGCTCCTGCTCGTTCCTCTTGTGCCATTGCTGGGCCCCCCGGAGCAGAGCCTGGTCCATCTCTGAGCCCTCCCTGCAGACAGGGACAGACAGGGCTGAGGGCCCCTCTCAGCTGGGCAGCCTCAGCTCACTCAGCCTCTCCTGGGCAGGGAGCTGCTCCAGTCCTGGGCACTGGCTCTGCTCTGAGCAGGGCCATGGGCTGGATCTCCAGGGTTCTGCCCAAACCCACCTGTGCTGTGACTCAAGAGTTCCCTGCTGCCACTGCCTGGTGGGAGAAGCGATTGCATCCAGCCCCATCCCACTGCTCTGGCTGCTCGTATTCCCTGGAAAAAGGCGGATTCCCCACAGCAAGCAGCGTCCCCGACAGAGCTCACTCCAAGCCACAAAACTGCTCCGTGAACATCAGCAAGAATTTCACAGAATCATGGAACCGTTTAGGTTGGAAAAGACCCCCAAGATCACTGAGTCCAACCACTAAACACAGCAACCATTTAGCACAGGCAAGAGTTTCTCCAGCCTCAGTGGGAGAGGGAGCCTAAAGCAGTGATTTATCATGGAAAATATTAATCCAGATAATTAAAGCTTGGTAAAATTATAAGCGTATGAAACCAGCAGCATATAAAGGAGATTGTCAGGCAACCACAGGCGTAGGTATCTAAAGGAAAATAAAGAGAGCTGGTTGCTGCAAACCTTGCAGCCAGCTGAGAAATTAAAGGCAAACACTCCTCTTTCATAATCTGGGAAGGAATGGGAGCGCTGCCTCCTGGCAAAGCCTTTTGCTTAACAAGGCAACACGAGAAGGGAGTCATCAGGGCTGAGGCCAGAAGGGACCATGAGATCATCCCAAGTGACCTCCTCTCTAACAAAGGCCACTGCGTCCCACCCGTTCTCCCTGTCCTGAGCCCAGCAACTCCTGCCTGATGACAGCATCCATTCCAGAAACTCATCCAGCCCTGAGAGGATGACAGAAGGAAACAGAATCCCCACCTTCATTCCTGTGGGTAATTAATGTCTCTGTTAAGTGCATGTGCCTCATTTCAACCAGCTCAGACTCTTTTTGCTCCCAGTGGTGTCTGTAAAGCCATTCAGCAGCCTGTGGGTATTTTATCCAACTCTCCTGTAACCCTTTCTTTTACTATCTGGACCCAGCTGATGTACGTGGAGCTCTGTGACACCTGCACAGGTGCCCACTGCAGCCCCTGGACCTTTCAGAGCAGCTGCTTTCCTTTGAGGACACAGCTCTTCATCCTCTGGGAATTATTTCCAGCACTGTCCTTGTTTCTAGGCAAGCAGCAGCAAGCACAGATTTTTGTCCAAAATCTTTTCCAAAGATGTGGCTCCCCACGTTCTCTGGGCTGAATCAGCAGAGATATATCCAGAGAACACAAGGGAAGTGGGAACAGGCAGTTCCTCTTAGTGGCACTGCAGGTTTTTGAATAAAACCAGATCCGTACACGAGAACAAAGCAGAGAAGTAGATTTCAGAACATTACTGCATTTAAGAGGGGAATAAAGCACCAGGCACATCAAACAAGTATTTGCAGACTGTCTTGGGCACAAATGACCTGTGTCTGGATTATCCCAATGGGGAAATCGGTGTTGTTTGCTTTCTTATATTTAACTTGTGAAAAAAAGAAATAAATTATTAAAGCTGGTGCATGCAGGCCAGAGCTGACGTTCTTTTCATCACGTTCTAAGCTAAGAGAAAAGTTGTCCTTAATCTTAATTTACATATAAATGAATATTATTTGAAGGGTCAACTTTGGCCTAGGCAGTTCAGCGACTGGAGAAAGGTTTGAGAAAGGTTTGCCTGGGATTCTTGTCAGGGTTTGTATTACTGGATGCTCTCAGGTATTTGCACGTTGGCAAGGCGTGGGCAGGGTCACACTTGGAGCATGGCAAGGCTGCCTGGCATCTGTGCTGCTGTTCCCTGGAGGGAAGGAGTTCCTGCTCCTGGGTGCAGGGGAAGTAAGTCCATCATCAGCTGCAAAGCCTCCAGCTGAGCCTGCCGTAGGCAGAAGCACAGCAAACACACGTCTGTGAGATTTAATCTCCTACTCAGGAGCCCCTTTTTCTGTCCTGCCTCGTCTCCTCCTGGAACTACCCCGATTTCTGTGCTGAGGACTGATCTTTAGGCACAGCAGAAGAGAATTTCCCTCCTAAGTAACAAGGCAAAGGCATCAATTCAAAAGGGATTCAGCCACAGGAGAGTTCACATTTTGCTTTTCTTACCTGCCCAAGTTCTCGGTGTCTGGACTCACCAGGTACATGAGGTTCCTGAGGGTATGCAGGGGGTGCAACAGATCTAAATTTACATGCTGACATGGGGAAAGGAAAAAAAAAACAATGATCAGTTCCTCGAGGAAATCCTGGGATATTTAAAAAGCTCTTTAAAGATATCAAATGTGCAGCCACCTACCTGAGAGAAGCAGAGGTGAAGGATATTAGCATTCAGCTTCTTCACTGCCCGTGTGAACTTGTGTCTGCTGAGGTTCTCTCCACAGAATTCACTGTTAAAACACCACACACCCAAATACACAGGAAGCAAAATGCTGTGAAAATCCACTCACTGGAGGCATCAGCATTCCGTGCCCCGGCTCCCTAAAACATCCTGGAGTAAAAATCCTCACAGCGAGCACTTGTTTAAAGCCTACAGGCAGTTTTGGAGTGCTCAGGACATTAATTTTTCACCAAGCAGGACTGTGAGCATTTCCTCCACAGGCTCTGCTTGCCCTGGCCTCACCAGTTTCCACAGGACAGGTGGTGTGAACTGTGGGGAACTCAGAGATCCACCAGTGCCAAACTGTTTCAGGTCTCCTTTAAAATCTTGCATCATTTCCTGTCCCCAACCTTTTCCTTCTGTGAGGGCTGAACACCCAAATAAAAGCAGAGAATCACAGAATGGTTTGAGTTGGAAAGGGACCTTCAAGGTCACCTGGTTCCAACCCCCCAGCCACGGGGTGGGAAAAAGCTGAAACCCTACACAACTTTTGTGCCCTCACTTTGACAACCACTATTTAAAAACACCTAAAAGCATCTCAGCAGCACATCTGAGACCCCTGGGAGTCTGACCAGGCCTGCAGCTCCTTCTGTACAGATCCCAGCTGCTCCACACAGACACCAAAATTCTAACGGTGCCTTTCATCCTAAATGGGGTTTATGCAATGTGCTCCTAGGTGTGTTCCCCACGGGGGTTTTATCCCATTGGGAATTCCACTGCTGCCGTGCAGTGACCTTGTCCTACAGCACAGGAGGCAGCAGAGCTGCTCCAGAGCTGCTGCATTGGGCTGGGATTTTGTGAAGCAATAAATCCAATAAAATCAAAAGTGCCGTTCATACACTGCCACATTTAATCTCTCATTTGAGAATGCTCAATATATCAATTAGAAAAGTGTTATTTTCAACTGTGATGGTTGGTCTTCCTCTCAGGAAGTCAAAAAGAAGGGAGGGACTCTTAACTGTGGTCTAAAATCCTGCTAGCCCTCCCCTCAAACAGCACAAAAATCCACGAGCCACCCACGTTACCAAAAAAACCTGTTGCAATTCATGACTTTGTTCCCCAAATTAAGCTGATTTAAGGTCACGGATTCCCCTGCTGTGTTTTTACTTGCCTGTTGCAGAGCTTCTTGGGAAGATTTACATCAAGTATGAGAGACAAAGTGTTAACGAGCTGAGTTGCATAGCACAATGCAGCACTGATGGTATGAGCAGGGTTATTATGTTCCATATCTGAAAGAAATAAAAACAACATGAAATCCTCGTTTTAAATGAAGCCTCGGTGGGTGTGTTAATATGTTCCTGGAGTCTACTCTGGAATATGTCATTTCTAAGTATGGAGAACAGCCTGAATCTAGCAATCATTTCCAGTGAAATCTGTCAGAAGTTGGAAGAAAATAGTAATTCTTGGAATTCCTGTTAAGATGATGACATGTGAACTGTGTCAAAACTGTGAATAATTAACTTTCTCTGTTTCATTGTGCTGTGTATCCCAGAGAGCATTTCATGCAAAAGAAGATTTCAGCAGACTAATCATAAAATCACAGAATGGTTTGAGTTGGAAGGGACCCCAAAGACCACCTAGTTCCAACTGGGCAGGGAATCCTCTCCTATAATCCCTATACTGGCATTTATTTCTGGCTCAGGGTGAGAACAAATGCACCAGTCTACTGCTCCTCAGCGCCTTTTGCTGGCACCCAAAGCTTCTGGAGTGCCTAAGACCAGGCCTTGCCCCTTACCAGGTCCCTGTGTGGTCTTCTTCTCCTCCACCCAGTTGTAGTAGGCTGAGTAGTCCCCGTTGTTGGGGAGGATGATCCAGGGCCCTGTGATGCTGATGCTGGTGTCCCCGTTGTGGTCGTCACACACCCACCTCCCCGACAGGTACGTGGTCCTCCGCGCCTCCGCCAGCTTGCTCACAGTGCTGGAGGTCATGGCGTTGTCGCTCTCGGAGGACACGTCCGCAGGGTCCCTGCAGGACCCCAGAAGGGTTTGAAAAGAAGTGGTTGAAAATAGAATCAAACGTGCACTTAGCAGGCACTGAGCCAGATTTCACTCAGGGCAAAACGGTTGTTGGAATGCTCCTGCAAAACTCCTCAGTCCCAAAACTACTTTCATTTGTTCTGGGGTTTTGAATTGGCTATTTTTGTAGAATTCAGAAATGGTTTGGGTTGGAAGGGACCTTACAGACCACTCCTGCAAAACTCCTCAGTCCCAAAACTACTTTCATTTTCTCTGGGATTTTTAATTACCTGTTTTTGTAAAATCCTAGAATGGTTTGGTTCGGAAGGGACCCTAAAGCCCATCTCATTCCAACCCCCCTGCCATGGGCAGGGACACCTTCCACTAGACCAGGCTGCTCCAAGCCCTGTCCAGCCTGGCCTTGGACACTTCCAGGGATGGGGCATCCATATTTTAAGGAAGTTTAACACTGGACACGCAGCTCAGGTGTCTCAGTGGGGAGATGTGAGCACCTCCAGGTTCAGATTCTTCTATCCTGGACCTCTGTCTTTGGGTGAGAACACACCTCCTCCTCCTCCTCCTCCTCCTCCCCACAGATCCTAAGGGAGCCAGAGCACATACCTTAGACAACTCTCTCCTGCGTGTCTAAAACCAAGCAAAATGATCCCAAAAGGACAAGCCTGCCATACCTCATGCTTGTCTTCACCTCTTCAATGGGGAAGATGACCGAGGTCAGCTCCAGGATGTGTGACCGACGGAGGTTTGCCAAGTGCTCATACTGGGTTTTCAGGTCGTAGGTTTTTTTCTCTACCAGGTCTCCCAGCTTCCTGTTGTGCCTCTGGATCTTCTCCTTCTTCTCCTGATGCCTCTGAGCCCTGCGATAATGCTTCTGGTTCTCCTCTTTAATCCTCAGCAGCCCCTCTGTGTCTGTGAGAACAGCAGCAGATGTTATCCCTTGGAAAAGGAGCTGGGAGGTGCTTGGAGGAAAAGCTTGAGAAAAGCTTTATTAATATTTATGGAAAACAAGATCTATGGCAGCTTAAAACAGAAAACCCTGTTAAACTATTAACATCTTCCAGCTGCTCAGTGGCACAACTTTTTAATCTCCTCTGAAGATCTCCAAAGAGACTGCAATTGGGATTATTCTTTCCCTATCTTTTACCCGGCTATTTTTGGATTTGGAGCACAAAAGCCAAGATTTCCCACTTTAATTAAACTCCTGAGGTAATCGTCCTGACAGAAATAGCCTGACTGTACATGTTTGCACCGTGCTGGCCAAAAAAGCCCTGCCCTGCTTGCAGCCAAAATCAAGCGCCGATAGCATCTTCAGTCACCATTCCTGGCACCTCTGCTGCTGTTAGTGGGGGTTATCTGGGCTTCACTCATGGGATGTGCCCTCACAGCACTCGGATCCCAACAGTGCAGGCTCCTTGTTCCCACAGGGAACACTGGCTACCTCCCTGTCCACTCACAAAATGGGAAATGTGCTCATTGCTGAAGTGCTGCAACTGCCTGGATTCACTCCACGTGCCAGGCACGCTGGGGCTTGGGAAAAATACCCTGCAAGAGTGTCTTGAAGCATCCAAGGTTGGGCCTGATGATCTTAAGAGGTCTTTTGCAACCTTGATGATCCTGTGAGCTGCTGATTCTGCTATAAAATAACTGGCTGTGGTAATGCTCCCACAAACATGGTGCTAGAGAGAGGCAGCCACCTCTGTCTTTCAAAAGCTCAGGAAAAGATTTCTTGTGCTCTCCCCAAATACACGTTTAAAACTCTCCATGTGCCCTAGTTTGAAGTGTGCCTGCCCCTGCAGACACAGAGGCTGCTCCCTCTGAACATCAGGAATTATTTCCAGCCATCTGATCTGCTGCAATCCACGGTGTGTCTGGTAGGAAGGAAGATCTGGTATGTGGGAGATGCAAAGTCCCAAGTTAAAGGAGGTGAGAAGAGCTCCTCCATGCAGATGAGAACTAATAATCCTCAGGTTTATATAACATAAGTAAGGGACCCCTCTTAGAGGAGCAGTAGAAAAATCCACTTTTCTCTGAGCAATACCAAGAATCCCTATGTGTCAGCTGCAATTCCCTTTCCCTTTAAGCAGTCCTGTAACATCAACACAAAATCAATTAACACTTGCGTTCATATTCCCAAACTCTCCCTTTGCATAAAGAACAAGAGACAGAGGAGGAGGAAAATGTCCAACTGTTCAATTTTCACATTCATGTTCGACTTGAAAGGCCACTTTTTCAGAGTGAACTCCCTTCCCTGCAGGTCTAACAGCAATTATTTGGGAGCAGGGGAGACACTGCACTCACGTTTCCTCTTTAGCAGTCCCAGTGCACAAACAACTGACCTGCTCTCTGCACAGCACCTCTGCTTTATGACCCAGTTCATGAGGTGATTAAAAATCTGTCCCCAGGAGTATTTCGGGACACCACTGTGTCCCACACACCTGCACTGCCTGATAAATGCAAGCCCGGGCACACTGATCTCTGCCCAGAGAGCTCTGCCAGGTATTTGCAAGCCTGTCTCCTTGAACTGTTCTGCACAGAAAGAAGGCAAACACACAGATTTTAAAGCATTATTTTAAGCACCACCAATTATTGAGGTCTCCAGGAGAGTCAACTCCAAAAGCAGGAACCCAGTGTTCTAGAAATCGTTCTTATTTCAGAAAATTAAACTATGCCACATCCAAGAGAAGAGAAACAACCTTTCCACACTTTTTAATGTGGCCCAAGAGTGACCAAGTTGGTTTCCTGATCTATTTGGCTACTCACAGCTAGAATTCATTTCTGGTCTCTCTCCAAAAGCAACTGAGCTAACAATAGGTTAGTTGGGCAATAGCTAGCTCAGTTCTTAGGTTAAATCTAACCAAATTCACTGTGACTCAAGAGAAGTTGCAAAAGTTGCAGATAACAAATTCCACAGAAGAGCAGGAAAATGGAGAACTCCACTCCCTGGTTGGTCCTAACACTCTGCCACCTTCAGAGCATTTTGAGAAAAGGTGACTAATTCCTCAAAGTCACGTTGATTTCCTCTTCCCCTTTCTTCACAGGCTAAAGACAAAAAGTCATCATCTCCACAATAATAACCTTCTATCTACTGAAAAGCTTGTTTTTCTTCGACTTCCTCTTCTCTAAACCAAACATGAATTTTCTCAGCCGTTCTTTCTGTTTCATTTCCAATACTCAGACTTTCTCCAGGTGATTTGGATCTTTCTTAAATTGTTTAAATTGGACACCAGACTTCCACTGAAGCAACAGCAATTCCTGGCACAGCAGGATAACTGCTTCCATCTTAAATACAGCACTTATATTAGTTAACCCAGAAAGAGGCCTGAGCCTTTCTGGAGCACCACGAGATTGATAATTTTTATTTAATTTGCAATTCCCCAGATCCTTTCCTGCCAAATCTCACCACCATCCCCCATTCTGGGTTTCTGTTTCTCTTTACAACAACGTGTACCTTGACTTTGTCCTTTTCAGACGATGTCTATTTATCTGCATGATTTTGAATTTGGCCCTGGCCTCCACAGAAGTCATTTCACCATCCAGCCTGGCTTCCTCCATTCCACCCTCTATTCTACTGAGCTATTATGGGAAATACTGAAGAGAACTGGGCCAGGAACTGGCTCCTGCTGAGCTCCACCTGTCTCACCTCCTCAGCCTGACCAGTGTCACTGCTCTTTGAATGCAGCTTCTCTAACCTTTCGTGATGACCTTGCAGGGGTTACACCCAGAGCAAATGCCTTTGTTTGCTCACAAGACAGTTTCAGGCAGTGCCCAAATCCAAGTTATGTGCAGCTTCTGCTTCATCCTCCAGTGCACTACTTGTTCCCCAGACGAGGGGTTGATTTGACATGAAGATCATAACCATGACATAAATAACAAAACACGAATTTGACATGAATATCACAACCAAGTGATGCCTATTTTTAACCACCTTGTCTTCCAGTTACCAGCAAAGCTCCCCCAGGTCTGTAACAGGATGCCTGTGTCATCGGTTTGAGGTTCTTCCTTCCTGCACCCTTTGAAAGCAGGTACTGTTTTCAGCTTCCTCAGACATCCTCACTCCCTCATGTGTTCCCAAGTGCTCCACAGACTACTTCAGCTTGTTCCTTGGGTTCCAGAAAGCAAACGTGTAGCTGCCTGTTTCCTTTCCTTAGCCTGCAGTCCTCTCACCATGTAAAATTTAACCAGGCTCAGCAGCTGATCCCATTTTCTTTGCAGGAAGATGAAGCAAAGGCAGCGCTGGATGCTTCAGACTTCTCTGCACTGTTATTTGCTCTCTTTCCTGTTAACTAACACACTTGTCTGCTCCTTCACCTTTTCTTTATCCTACATTTCCTATTGTTACCATCCATCCTCCTTATTAATCGAAAATCATTTTGCATCTCAGCCTTTTTCTGGTTTTTCACCCCAAGCCTGTGCTAATCCTTTATGACTATTCTCAGGTCGTGCCTCTGCTTCTACTCTCTGTATGGCTCCTCTTGAATTTCAAGCCATAAAAATATCCCAGATTCAATCACTATGCTTCTGAATATGCTCCCTCTACTTCCCTTGCACGTGGGTTGTAAGGAGAGCTGCACATTCTCTTCTGAAAAACGACCCGGCAAATTTAGTGTAAAACAATCTAAAGAGTTTCAGAAACTGAGGTTTCAGAACGGAGCAATTCTCCAGCCTACACCATGTTTCAGTGCCTCTTGCTCGAGTAGGATTTTAGGATTTTCAGACAGGTGTGGGTTAAAATTCAGCAGTTTCACGCAATCTGTGACAGCTGCAGAGCTGTTTGCTCCTCTTTATCAAGAGGAAGTGATCAGAAACACTACACTGAATAAAGCCATCTCTGGGGACACAGCCAGAGTCACAGGCTGCTAAGCATTCGCTCTTAAAGCTGCTGCAAAACCATCTCCATCCAGCTGAATAATGTCTGCTGTTTGCTAATTAAAACCCAAGCATAAAAAGGCCAAAATCCACTCACCGATTTGCCTTCGAGTTGATTGAGGAAGCGACGGTTTGGAAATTCACTGTTTTTTAAAAAACTAACGCTCAAATTCACCTCAATTGATTTCTCACTCTAAGGCACAGGGAGTTTTTCCACATCACAAAAGCACAGGCATTACTCACGTCTTGTCATTTCATCATTTTCTTTGCAAATGGTCTGTTTCAGCTGCTCAATCCTCATCTTGCAAGACATTATTTTCCATCTCTGAAAAAGAACATTCAGCAACTCTAGGGCACAAACGACTTCAAACACGCTGAACTAATGATTAACAACAAAGCCCAGCAGCTTTAGTGCAAAAGTAGCAGGATGCTCTTAAATGGATCAAACAGCTAAATATTTCATACAGTGTTTTGTGCACAGAAGAATGCCACAAACACGATGAGTGCCCAGCATAAAGGCAATCGGTAAAACAAGTTATTGAACAAATATCTAGTGAGAAATGAACAATTCAGACAGCTTGGAACACTCTGCTTGCAGAGCCCATTTCAGTTTTGCTTACAACGGGCTCTTTGGGAAAGCAACACAATGCCCTCGAGGTAAACTGTAACTTTAAACTATGCGATCTAGGAATTCAGAGAGTTTAAAAACCATGGGACACTTGGAGCAACTCACCAGCTGATCAGTTATTTCTTTCCCTTCCATGGCCTTCAAAACACTAGAGGAAAAAACATGATTGAAAGTTTTATGACTATCTGGACTCCGTCTGTCTCCAGCAACAGCGTGTTAAAGAGACTGTTTCCTTTTATGAGATCTCTTAGCTTTTATATCAATTTAATAAACACAACTTACTGTTTTTGGAATTCTCTCTGTTTGGTTTTAAGATGCATCAGCCTTTCTTTCTTGTCTGAAAACCTGGAAGAGATTAAATTCTTTTATTGATATTTTGCACAACTACAGCGCTGTAAGTTGTCTGAAAAAGATAATAAAATTGAAGCTTGGGGATTCTCCAAACCTCAGCTATCTGTCTTCATCTTGGGAAGTAATGGCTAAATGTGTAAAACGCTTGCAGAATTCCAGAGCATGTGTCTCGCTGGAATTGCAACAGAACCTCTAAGCTGGAGAAACATCAGAGTGTTGAATTATCAAACTTGTAAGCAAATTATTGCTACTTCTAGATTTATAGCTTAGCAAGAGCAGTATTTTGTGTCTTACAAAAAACATAGAGTACTTCAAAAACCTTCAGTCGCTGGAGAAATTAATCGTACTCTCTCACTCAGTCCATGACCCAAAAGTCTGCTTCAGCTCTGCTTCACTGGATTCTGGGGTATGGGAACTGCAGAGAACTGATCAGAAAGGAATTGTTTTAGGATTCCTCATCCTGTGTTTTCACCCTTTGAGTATGCAGAAGCCACATTCTGCCCCCCTCACCGTTCCACATTTCATTCTCTTTTCATGCAGAACTGACAATTTCATCCTAACAGAGCTGTGATATTTGCAGATGCCCCATCCCTGGAAGTGTTCAAGGCCAGGCAGGATGGGGCATGAAGGCGTCCCTGCCCATGGCAGGGGGTTGGAACTAGATGGTCCCTAAGGTCCCTTCCAATCCAAACCACGTGATTTTAGGATTTTACCTTTCTTTCAGGGATATCTCAGCTTTATTTAGAAAGAATAGTACACTAAGCCTTGCCAGGATGACATCTTGGGTTTCCCTCTGTTACTCTGCGGATTTGATTTCAGGTGAAACTTCAAAATGCTTCAATTTTTTCCTCTGAGTGCTGAAATCTGAAAGCTTGGTGACTACCTTTGGATTCAGAGAGTGTGTAACCACCCCTCCAGATGACATTAGCATTAGAACAACAAAACCACTGGCTGCTGCTTCTGTAGTCAAGCAAAAAATCTCTGTTTTCCTTCCAAAACAAACCAAAACCAAATGCAGGTGCTTGGCATAAAAGCCAGAGGCCACACGTGAGCTGGAGGAATGTGGTGCAACTGGAGCCCGGCCGCTCAGCCCAGCGCGTCCCCTCTTCCTGTGTGTCCTCACGCCAGGAGTCATCATCGTGGAAATGACAAAAGGCACCTCCTGAGCCTCCTGTTTACCACAGAGCAGAGCACACCTACTGCACCCCGACCTTTGGCTGCCACCAAAAAATCCCTTGGCCCAGAAACACAGAGCTCAGCAGTCACGCAGGGAGAGCGCTGGGGTAATTTGGCAATTCTTGGTTTCGGAGCTGGATTAATGGACACAGACTCTGACTGAACAGAATCACCCAATTCCTGTCCATCGCATCAGCAAAAAGTTGAATGAGCTGTCAAAGAATACAGGAATAAATTAAGTTCTGACTGGTGGAGGGAAGACAGAAATATTTGTGAAAGCCTGTAGGAATTGCAGCTCACCACGCGCTTCGGCAGCGATGTCAAACAGCTCCTACCAACTTCTCCAGCAGGTTTCTCCTAAGCAAACATTTCCATTTCTTTATATAGCTCTGATTTCAATTGCATTGCATCCTGCAAATCGTTTTTCTTTATATATCTTTAGCCTTTCGATTTGGCAAAGAAACAAAACTTGGGATGAATTATTATAGGAACTCCCATAAAATGTAAACTGAGAGGAGAGAACATCTCGAATTACCCATGAAATGTTTCTCTCTCCTCAAGCCTTATCACATTAAGGTGAGATTTTCTGTGGTTACCTGGCTTATTTCCACATGTTCATGATTAGAAGCAACCAGAGAGAGGGGCTTCCTAATCTTGATTAATGCTGAAGGAGTTGAGGGCACTACACTCACTGTAAGTCCCTTGCTCAAAAAGTCACTGTTCCTAATCCTAACCCACAGCCTGGAGAAATGAGACAGGCTCAGACGTCACAATTATATTGTCTTTGGCCTTTGCCATCCGCAGACACACAAAGCAAAGCAATTCAGTAGTCTGGGAAACACACGCTGGGAATTTATGCTCATGACAGGCTGGAGGACACTCCCAGGAGGAAGGAGAACCTCTGAGACCAACATCAAGATGCCAGCTCAGCTTTTGAATATACAACACGTTACTCATGAAAAGAAGAATGTCAGTGACTGTTTTACTGGAGGACTTCTGGACTGCTCATCCTTAATTGTAGCTCTCCTTCAGTAATTAATCTTAACAGCTCCTCAGTCTCTCCCCCTCACAGATATGGGGTGTGATTTTTGCCAGACAGATGAAAAACTTCCAATTTTACTGCAGCTCTTCTAAAAATTAGCACACAAAACAGTCCCACGAAATCTGAAATAATTAGAACGTGAAATTGTTTGTCTTCGTATAAGGAAAATTCACAAGAAAATTCTAAAAATAAACCACTGTTGGATACAAGGAGCAATGCTTGGTTTCTTTATATTTAACTAGGAAGATAATGATCCTTTTCCCTCCTCTGTAACACTTCAAAAAGACAAATGGGAGGCCCAAGTGCCCCCAAACACTTCCACATTCTGAATTTCTCGTGCCAAGCCACCCAGCAAAGCCCTTGTCATGACACTCCTCCAGCACTGGCTGATCTAAAATTAACCCAGGCACTACTAGAAGGCATAAAATAAACAAATAAATAACGATGGCTGTAAACACCAGCTGAAATGCAGCCAGCGAACTGCACCTGCCCCTGCATGGCTTTGGATTCAGTGGCACCATTTAAAACATCTCCCCTTCTCCCAGGGCTCACGTCACAAGAAGTTCAGAGACACCCACAAAGAGCAAAGAAAGAAAACAGACCTCTTCCCCACTCTTACATCAGTCATTCCAAATATTAATTAGAGAATGTAAAGAAAATGTTTCGGGAACAGCTTAAAAATAATCCCATTATCCTCCAAACCCAAGAAGAAGCCCAAGCTTTTGTCCCTACACGGAGTGTTCCTGCTGCCATCAAGGATATTTAGGCTGTTCCCGTTGTGTTATTCATTTAGGTGTGCTGTTCCTTTGATTCATTAAAATAAATTTGCCATTTTTAATGAATTGCACTACTGCCGTTCATTCATGGGAAAGTTCTGAGCAGCAGGAGAAACAAAGCCTGGGGAAATGGTGTGCATAGGGAGGCTCCAGGCTGATAAAACAGCAGTGATCCCCACAGGTGGAACCGTGATGTCCGGGCAGAGTGGGGGGAAAAAGACAGGGGAAAAAAAAAGAAAAGAGATTTAATTCTTGCAGTTAAAAACCACAGTGTAAACACACAGGAGCTTTTCCAGCCACAGACAAATGGGGCAGTGAAAGCATCTCAGGAGGATGCAGTGACAACTGTCAGACAGAAAAGCTGATCCTGTCTCGTGTGAGAAGATAAAGAGGGTTTTCTCTTACACTGCTGCTTCTCGTACTTAGGCTAAAGCTGCTTCTTTATGACTTCATTTTTCTGACGGGCACAGACTTCCTAAGCCTTGGTTAATACAGAACAACTCTAACAAAGGCTACAATTGAATTTCTATAATTAAACCTGATATTTAGCCAAAAACTTAGGCTACAAAAGAGACGGGGAAAAATAGCAAACTCGGTTTATGTTCCAAGCTCCATATCCGATCTTTTCACAGAATCTGCAGAAAACCCCAAGCAGTCTCACACAACTACACGTTTTCCACCCATTTTAGAAAGACTAAATATAATTTGTGGTTCTACAACACAGCTTTTTTTATATTTAAAACAAAAAAAAAAAGAGATAGCCCATCCAGTAGCAGACTAAGGTCTCAGTTCTGCAAGCTGACTCACAGCGGCTGACAGCCTTTCCCCGCTCCCCTGGATGGGTGAAAGGCACCACTGTCCCCTTGTTTCTGACAAAAGGAGCCTTTGGAGCGAGGACACCCCCACCCCACACGCCGCTTGCCACCTTCCCAAAATAGCTCCAGGAATCAGCCCCGAACAGCTGCTAACGAAGCTGCGAGCGAGGGACCAAGAACACGGTGCCGGCCAAGAATCGGAGCTATTCCAGACACGGCACTGGGAGACTTTTTAAGAATCTGGGATGGACACGCTGTGAACAACAGCGGTGGAGCAGCCGTCTGAGTCAGATCATGAGAAAATTTGTTTATGGGCATAGCACTCGTGCAGCTTCCCTCATGGAGAGCCAGTGCTCCAAAAGGAGCAGGATGGCACATGATTAACTCAAGCGGAGTATTTTTTGTAATCCTAAAGGAAGGGGTGTCCACGTTTGTGGCTATACACACAACAAAATGTTTATTTTCTTTCTTACGCGCCTTCCTAATTTTGCTTAAGGATTTAGTAAACTACTGTTTCAAGGCGTGTTGCCGAAAATAGGTAACCCATTTGAAAGAACTCACTGCACGGGTCTCTCTTTGTGCCCTGAACTGTCTGGAGCTTCTGTGGCTACACCGACACGGACACATCTGCTGAGAGCTGCACCTGACTGAGTGAAAGCCAGGGTGATTTCTTCATTATTATTAAAACTATTACTATTTCAAGGCTCGTACCGAGGGTCCTGCCGTGCCCGCCCCCAGCCCCAGGGTGGGCCCGGCAGCCCCCGGAGCGTTCCCCCGCCCACACCCTGAGCCCCCCGAGCCCCGTTCACCTCCCGCGACCCCCGGGACAGCGGGGAAGGGGCACAGCCCGGGCCCCCATCCCCCTGCCCTAAGACACAGCCCAAAGGGCCCCCGAGGCGAGGCGACCCGCGGCAGGGCAGGGAGAGGCCGTCCCGTTCCCCTCAGCGCCGCCGGTACCTCTCGGAGTCGCGCCCGTCGAAGAAGACGAAGTCGCCGCTCTGGACGCACTTGGCGCAGGTGAGGCGGCGGCGCGTGGTGTTGCAGAG
>VZTA01018968.1:158063-181833 GCA_013398855.1 Mohoua ochrocephala
AGGGGCGCTGAGGCGGCGGGCGGGAGCGGGGGAGGGAGCGGGACGGGCCGCGCTCCGCCGGGAAAATCCCGATTTTATTATAAACCGAGCCCTTTTCCTTCTGTAGAAGGAAGGGGATTGCCCCTGCCCTGCTCCCAGAGCGACGTGGGCGTTGTATTCTGGTTCCTGGGAGTTCAGAGGTTGCCGTGCTGCAGCTGTCCGTCAGTAGCACTGCTGTGGGGACTACGGACACCAGTCAAAGCACGGCCCCGTATTTCCGATAACATCCAAACCGCTTTGCCCAAGTAGCGAATTCAGATGCGCATCCTTGAAACCCACAGAGGGCAGGGTGCCTCAACCCAGCCTCCACGGTGGAGCCACGGTGAGGAGTTAAATACAGAGGATGAAGGNCAGGAGAAGGGACCTTAAAGATCCCCCAGTGCCGACCTCCTGCCCGGGAAAGGGACGGACACCTTCCACTGTCCCAGGGTGCTCCAAGCCCCATCGAGCCTGGCCTCGGACACTGCCAGGGATCCAGGGGCAGCCACAGCTTCTCTGGGCACCCTGGGCCAGGGCCTCACCATCCCTTTTCTGAGTAAATAATTTTTTCCTGGTAACTAATATTTCCTAGTATGAACCTATTCTCAGTTTGAAGCCATTCCCTCTTCTGTCTGGAGTGGGAAACGCCGGGCAATTAGAGGAGACGGAGTCCACAGGAGCCAGAATACCTTAAAGCAAAATCCCCCTTTTCAAAAGAAAGAAAAGCAACTACAACGACAAAACATTGCTCTACTTTTTTTTTTTTTTTTTTTAAGAGCAATTCCCAGCCTACATTTTCCCCTGTTCCTAGTGTTATCAAACACTAGCAGGAACAGCACTACAGAGGTAGAACCAAGAGTGTTGTTTTTAAGACAAGAGTTACCATAGCAAACATTAACTTAAGCAGTAGCTCAGTGAAAAGGCACAGAGCCAATTTCTTACCTCTAAGGCTTTATATCCATACTTCTAAAGAGCACTAATTTTACCACTGAAATAATGCAGCAAAGCTCTTAAGCAAAATGGGATTTCTTGAAGAGGGCTCATCTTAGATAAACTTTTTTTCTCCCCAACACCTCAATAAAACCAGGGTGTTTTCACTTAAAAAAGATTATTGTAACTGAAGCTCATCAGCTGCTACTACAGCTACAGTGCAAATAAAAGTCCAGCCCATGGCTGTGGAAAGTCTCCAGTGTTAGAAAGCAAACAGAAAAGTAAGCCTGTGTTTAAAATAGATTTGAGTGTGGAAATCCACAGTTTGACAGAGAAACTGATAACAGCTAAGACCGGCTTATCATGAGGAAGTACACAAAGTTTTTCAGACTCTTTTCCAGAGAAGCAGGGAGATAGATATAAAAACACTTGTGAGAGACACATAACAGACACAGAGGATGAAGTCACACCCTCACCGAATCAGAAATAAACTTGTGGCAGCAAAACTAAGCCCAGCAAGAGCGTGTTCTGAGCTGAGCCATAGCCCATCCCGTGTATTTCCAGCAAGGACAGAAGATTTTGGCCTGGGTTACACTTAAGTCATCTAAGAGCAACCTCTAGTGGTGTTTGCAGACAGGTACCACACCTTCAGGAGGGAGGGAGAGGAGGACTCAGCACAAACGGTGCTGGTTTGCTTCCAGGGAGTTTCCAGAACAGCCATAGGATAGGCTTTGCACTGTTCCTGCTCGCAGCACCACTCTGAGCAAGGCACCTTCTGAAAAGAAAGGCTTGAGTTCAAACCAAGTACAGGAAACCCCATTGTTTTTGCTCCAAAATTACCAGATTTAGTGCCACTGGCTGCACTCTGGTTAAACAAAACAGATAATTAAGTCATGAGCATTTTTTTGTATTTTCCTCAAATCCATTTTTAACAAAGTTCCAAACCAACATGTTTTTGTCTGCACCAAGCTCCCATCATCTGAGGGCACTTCAGTAATTCAAGTGGGCACCATTTAGTTAAAATCTAACTTGTCCCATGTCAAATTAGACAATTTAATTAGTTACCCCTCCACCCAGAGATTTTCTAGGTATATCCCAGCAGTCAGGACCTGGAATGTCTTCTCTGTAAAAGGAAATCCTGCAGCATCACACACACGAGTTTACCCAGCCATTGGGATCAGTGTGATTCAGTACATGTCTTCCAAACACCAAAGTCAACTCATGCAGGGTTTTGTAAGCCATATTATAGACAATAATCTATTTTGAGCTTAAACATGAAAATACAACGTTTCAGGAGCAATTCAGGACACTTTGAGCTGAGGATTTTGATTAAGGCAGTTTGAAATGCAGCGTGGATTCACCTGTTCAACAGGGGAAGAGACACATAGCTTCTATTACAAAATATTTTTAAGTGCCACCTTAATCTACATTTTATTAAAAGTGCATTCATTTATCAAGTGTTTTAGCTTGACAGAAGTTGTCAGAACTCGGGTGGATTACAGACAGATAATCTGAAAGAAAGGAACATTTCACAAACTACAGAAAGGCATCAGCATTTGTAGCATTCAGAAATGAATCATTTGATAATCCACAACTCCACAGCTGGATCCAGGAATCCCCTTGGCTTCTGTTCCATGCACAGCAGCACAAACCCAGGTGTTACCCTGGATTGCTTTGTGAGCCACGTCATGATGGTTTCTTGAAACCTCTTAAAATGGGGTAGATGTTCTCAAATGCCTCATAGATTTCAGAACGTTCTTTTGCTCCTAAATGGACATTTAAGGAAAAAAAAACCCATGGATTAACAGAGCACTGAGAGTAACTGAATGCAATTTAAACCCAGTAAGATTACAAACCATGAAGAAACCCAGGAGGTTGAAAGCACCTTACTGTTAAGGGCAGAATTTCTATCTGCCGCCTCAAAGAACAATTTCTAGCTTGCTTAGCTTTAAGACTAGTTTTGTTTAATCTGTGGAATCAAAACAGCAATTTTCTGGTCTTGACAGGTGCAAAATGTTGGCTTTGAAGAAGGAAAAAAGCAACTGAGCACCACCATGGTGTTCACTGCTCAAGAATAACAGCTCTGTTTGTTGATAAGGTGAGTAGAGAGGTAGAAACAAGAAATGAAAGGCCTTTATTTCATACTGGAAGTCGTTCTGCAGTTTGAGAACTCTCCTTCTCCAGCTCTGAGAAGCAATTTCAATTTTAAGGTGTGTGTTAGGACACCTTTGACTTCAAATCCCTTTCCATGGTACTGCAATCAAACCTTTAACACCAAGGCTTGCACACAAACTGCATTGCAGTAGGCAGGAACATTCCTTGCCAGTGACACTTCTCATGCTGGTCCAACAAACATCAGCTACAAGAAAACCGCATTTAAATGAACTTGAAGTTGAATTAAGCCCTGCTCAGGTTGAATGTGTAAACCTTTTCTCGTGTCCTCACTCGGACATGAATAATTCATCTGCCTTACCACAACTTTTACTTCCAAAAGTAAAGTTACTTTCTTGATTGGGGGGGAAAAAACAACCCCTCACAGCTCAGCAAATTCAGTTTTGTCATTACAGCTGGGCCCAGCATTCACAGAAAATGCCTAAGGGAGTTTGCTGCAGGCCCAGAAGCAAGGGTGTTACAATTGGTGTACCCCAAAAAATGCAAGCATCAGTGGAATGGAACTGACCAGTGTGATTTTACTGACCAGGGTGATTTTACTGGACCTAAGAAGGTGGTGGACATTGGAGGGGGAAGCACTTAAGCTTTGTCCTGAGTGCCCCATTCTTCAGTTAGCTGAGCTCATTCCTGATTTATGATTGGGAGAATCTCTGGCAGCACTTCTCTTGTCTTCCACGTGTCTCAAAAGCTGCGTAGCAGATATAAATCCAGCATTCAGAGCTTCTGGGAACAAGTACCATTTACCTTTCAGTGCATCTGAATAGAAGCACGTTCATGAGCTTCACAAAAAGGATGTGCCAGGAGCTCAGGAATTCACCTTTTCTGACCCGAGATCTGAGGTACAGGTATCTGCTGAGCACACTGACTCAGCAAGGCTTTTGCCTCATGAGTGTTTTGCCAAACAGTCTGGAACAAGCTCTTAGATCTCCACCCTTTCCTCTGATAATCCCTACTAAATGTTGTCAGTGAAGTGTTTTAAGAAGTTTGTTTCCTGTCCAAGCAATTTTAAATTGCTTATTGTGAGGTTCCTATTTAAGTGCCTGAGTAGTTACTGGCATGTCAGCATCCTGTTGGCATCCTCTGCATCGGCACGTGGCGTCAGGCTTTGAATAAAAAAAAATACTTATCATGGAAATCTGAGACTCTCTATATGAAACAATACAAGATTCTAGTGCAACAATACTGATGTTATCTGCAGAGAGCACAGATAAGCTGCAGCAGCCATTAAAAAGATCCCTGAGTGGCTTTACTGTGGCAAGGTACTAATTTTTAGTTAATGTTTAATTGAAATGCTCTCTCAGAAAGTGAGGTAGCACTGGGCTACAGATATGGAGAGGCACCACTTACCAGTCAGTACAACTTTTCCAGACACGAAGATAAGCAGCACTATCCTTGGTTTGACCATCCTATAAATCAGGCCAGGGAACAGTTCAGGTTCATAGCTGTTCAAAGCAAGCAGGTAAGATTAGTAAAATGCAAATGCTGTTTCAGTGTTGTATGAATAAAGTGCTCTTTAATTACACTAACAATAAGGTAATTAACCACACAGATTTTAGCCAGCTGCCCTGAGAAACGCAGCTCAGGTTTTAGACATCTTGAAGAGAAACCTGTTAAACCCATCTGGAGCTGGTGGGAGATTTTCATGCTGACTTTTAAAGGCTTGTGAGTCACTTCTGATTTTCCATAGTGTTGGAACTTTTATTGTAATCTTCAAACAGTCCTCAAGTCATGGAATGGCCTGGGTTGGAAGGGACCTTAAAGATCATCTTGTTCCACTCCTGCCATGGGCAGGGACACCTTCCTCTATCCCAGGGTGCTCCAAGCCCCATCGAACCTGGCCTGGAACACTTCCAGGGATCCAGGGGCAGCCACAGCTTCTCTGGGCACCCTGTGCCAGGGCCTGCCCACCCTCACAGCCAGGAAATCTTTCCAATTCTGGAAAGAGCCCTTATCAGGAAGCATCTTGTGCAACTAAAACAAGATAACAGCCAAGCATGAATGTTTACTCTGTATTTAGTTCCTAAATGAAATGCAGGCTATTAGATGCAGCACTAATAAAAGGCAACTGAATTTTGGTTTTGTCAGTGCTGAATTCATCCTTTCCTGATGGCAATATCTAGTTTTGAACAAGCTGATCTCGCAGGCTGAGCCCATCACTCAGCTACAGCTCTACTTTGAATTCTTGGCTAAAGAACATCCAAACAGAACCGAAACAATATCCCAGAAAAACACAATATAGCTGCAATTCTGTATTTTGCAGATGCAGTTTGGCTTCGTGCCTGAAGGTTGGAAACCTTATTCCTGCAGACAGGAATTGCATGCATCTGCATGAAATGCATCTGCATTGCTGGGAGTTAAGAGCCCACCTTGTTATTAAAAGCCCACAGTGGAGCAAGGGCACAGAGCAGGCTGGAGTAGCCACAGACCCTGCTCCAAGGTGCACAGGGTTATACCTGACCTCCTCATACCTGCTGAACTGCTGGTGGGTGAGAACCAAGCCTTCCAGCCGGATGGGGAACCTCACATCACAGCTCCCCACCATATTCTGGATCTTGAAGTCCAAGAACTTGGCAGGGAAGCCGAGCTTCTGCACCACCCGCGCGTATTTCCTGGCTGCCAGCCGCGACTGCTCTTCGCTGAAGGAAGGAACCTTTATTGGAATCTCCAAACAGCCCTCAAATCACAGAATCACAGGATGGCTGGGGCTGGAAGGGACCTTAAAGATCATCTCATTCCACCCCCCTGCCATGGGCAGGGACACCTTCCACTATCCCGGGTTGCTCCAAGCCCCGTCCAACCTGGTCTGGAACACTGCCAGGGATCCAGGCTTCATTCACTGAAGGAAGAGCAAAGGGGAAAAATCAACTTTGATTGGTGCTTTCCTCTGCCCTTGAGGTGGAATTCAGTTTATAACCAGCACTGTGCCAACCTGCACTCCAGAAAAAGAGATCCTGCTGCTCAAAATAGCAAGGCTCTATCCCCAGAACTGCTGCAGAGAGCTAAAAGGAGTAAGGCACTGGGTCATTCACCTTCCTGTGGTCTGGTTGAACCAACTGGAGATGTTGCATCACCCAGAGGTTCCCCTTTTGAGAGGTTTCTCAGTTCCTCAAACCTGCTTCTCAGTGCTGATCCAGGAGTTGGACTGCACGCACCAGTATAATCACCTGCCTGGAGTGGTGGTAGGGCCTGGAGAAGAGGACTCTTAAGCATGAGTTAATTAATTCTAATTGACAGTTTTGGGACATAAAAATCAAGGCATTCTGCTGGATTTCAGGAAAAAAAAAAGCTTCAGAGTACAGAAATAAACTTTGCTTTTCCCCAACTCCCATTTTCTCTAGAGGCAGATGTGTTGACTGGTGAACACAGACACTGAAGAGAGACTTGACAGACACAAGTTATGTCCTAAACACTTTAAAAAAATCAGTGAGAAATGCAAATAATCCCTTAACAATTCCTGGGAATTTTAACAGCTTTTCTGCTGATGTCTGCTCAGCTCAATCTAAATTCAGGGACAGAAGTACACAGTTCAGAAATTGCTAAGGTGCCATCATGAAGAAAGCAAGACTTTCAATATCAGTGCTTCACTTTTTCCTGCAATTAGGCCTTTGCTACATGTTTTAAACAAGACTTTTCAGACATTCTCCATCAGAATATATGCATAGCTGCAAGATCCAGACCTTTAGAGGGAAGGGAAAAGCCAGAAAAATACCTTTTTGCTCCCGTGCAGACCATTTTTCCTGAACTGAAGATGAGGGCTGTTGTTCGTGGTTCCCTGATTCTCATGATCACAGCAGCAAACCTCTGCAAATTCAAAGGAGGACCTGACAAGAATTTAGTTGGTACCGTATTTCTGTTCAGCCTTGCAACCATTAACACTTTCAAAGCTTGTCACAACGCATATTTGCTTTTTAAGTGCTTCTTTACCACCCTAAAGTTATTTTCCACCCACCTAGGAGCAGGGGAGTTAAGACTACAGTCCCAGGGATCATTGGGATCCATCAGCACTGAGAAAGGGAAGTGAGGGTAAAGCTTTGAGTCCAAGATTTACCTTTGGGTTATACTCTGCGTTTCTGGCATGCAGAGCTATGTTCTTCAGATCCAGTTTACAAGCCAAGTTTACAGTTGACACGATATTCCTGAGGAATATGAGAAGAATTTCCCTATTGCAAAAGCCAGCCACTGCAGAGCCACCCCCCAGCAGCACTGGCTTAACGTGGAGTCCCACTCCAATTAAGAATTGCCATCAACTGATTTCCTGCCTGTCTCTTTCCCACTCTAGCATTAAGCTGCTTCTGGCAAAACTTAAATAATTGAATCCCAAAATTGCACTTTGAGATAGAACAAGGTATGAAATTATTAGTCCCTGAATTATAAGTTTGTGTTTCTTCCAGAAACTGCATCACCGAAGCCTTTCACAGCTTTGGATTGAACCATTACTGACTGTTCAGAGTTACTGCAGCACCCAAAGGAGGTAAGGCTGTGTTATTTTCTACAGGTATAAACTACTCCATAGTTTCTCTATCCTAGGCACAACAGCATTGTTTAATGAGGCCAGAGTTTCTCACACTCAGTTCCATTTCTCCTTTTGAAAAAGCAGAGCAGTATCTTTAAACCCCTGGAGTCATTCGCATTCTCCTCCCTGGAAGAAATCCTCCTCTTCAAATATCTCCATATTTTTATCCCATATTGTCAGTTCATTTTCTCCACCTCTCCCCCTCAAGAGGAACAACTGCTCCTGTAGTTTTTTGGCTTATTTAAGACCAAGCCATGCTTGCTACCTTCTCCAAGTAAAAAATCAGAGCACCACCTTGCAGTTTGAGCCAAACTTTAACTATGCTACATAAATAACACATAAACTTACTGTAGCTGAGGAACTATTCCAGAGCTTTCCGAAGCTGGGGTCATAGGAGTCATTGGAGTCAGGGGAGGACACACAGCAGATGCTTCAGGAGATGGCTGAGCTGCACCTGGAGGCGACAAGCTGCTTTCATCCATGAAAACACCACTGTCCTTGTCACTTGGTAGCGACCCATCAAGCTCTTTTTGTGTTTCATGACCATCCTCAGAGAGATTTTCTTCTTTGTTTTCTTGGGTAACATCTGGAAGAAAGCTGAGGTCCACGGAGGAGAAGTCTGTGTGAAGCTCTTTGGGCTGACTTAACTGGGAGCCAAACACCCCATCTTCAGCTGCTTGAATTGGAAGTTCTACATCGTAAGGGCTCATGGGAGTGAACAGATGAGGACTAGTGGAGAAGTCATCCTTGAATTAACAAAAAGTGCCATTAAGGGTCTTGTATTAAAACAGTTACTTTAACTGGGAGAGTAAATTAAGATTAATCTTCAATGAGGATGTTTCAATTTTTTTTTCCCCAATATGTATTTTAGCAAGGAATAGTTTTAAGATTGAAAGTGTGCCCTTCACTTCTCTGTGAGTGTATAAAAATCCAGATAGCTTGTGTAACGTATAATGCATTTTCCCACCACAGTCCATGGGCACTCTAGAGATCTCCTGGGATAGCACAGATTTGAAAGATGCTATTCACCCTCAGCCATAGCTGCAGGTACAACGCTGGCACTTCACCCTGCAAAGCCACTGTCACACCTCAGCCACACACACAACCACATTATCACACTCATGAGCTTTCCCAAGGAAGACAGACAGCATTTTCTGACTGCCTTTACCCACCCCGTTCCATTTCCTCTCTCTGCTAGCAGGAGACAGTGTCAGCGTTGCTTTGTGCAACAGAGGGCAGCAGCTCACACAACCAGCAGCCGTTTATTCCTCAGCTCCTGGAGGCCACCAGCCTGATTGAAGCTAGAGATGAGAAGATGGTACTAAAAAAAGCTTCACCACAGTCAGCAGAACCAGCATCCTGCCCCACACCCAGCACACCTGCAAGTAAGCTCTTTCATACTGATGTCCTTCTTTATCAACTATTTATTATTAAAAGCTGTTTAAAAAAGCATCATCATATTGATGAGGCAAGAGTTTCAGGACAGGATTTATTCCCTCTCCATTGGTACAGAAGCCTCTGCTCAGTGGAAAGCCTCTTCCTGGAGGTAGTTTCTGCCAACATTCACAGCAGGTGACAGCTTGGACTAAAGAATCCATACAAGAGGTTTTGTGTTTAACCAGGCATTTTTAGGTTCAAGAGCCAGGAGGACTTGAGAAGTCCAAGCACAAATCAGAGCAGGGAACGGTGCATAAGACTGAGGCCCTCAAGTTGCCAGCAACTGCCTGACCTCCAGCAGGAGCAGGATTTCCAGATCAATGCTTCCCAGCCCTGAGCTAGCGCTGCCCTCTTCTCGTCAGCTCACTTGGCAACCCAGCCGTGCGCACGGAGAGATCCCCGCTCCTGCTTTGCAGTATATTTGCCTGCAGACACTTGGAAAACTCCTACAAAGTGACAAATCCTCCCAGAGAGCCCCTCACTGGCCTGAATACAGATGCAATCAGGTCTAGCTCTGAAAGCATTACAAACACATTCAAAACGGCTTCTAAAACTGACTTCTAAATGCAGAGCCCCGTACAAGATCAGGTGGGGCAGGGTGCTGTTAAAAAAGGCTAGGTCCTTCTTCACCCTTTGGAAATTAGGATCCAAGAGCACTTTCTGAGAATCAAGGTCAGATATAAATATATTAACAGGTACAAATAAAATATTACGGAATCACAAAACTACATCTGTTTTAAACAGGTATTTTTCAAGTCAGCAGCAGGGGAAGGCAGGCACAGTCTCTGCAAGAATTCCAGTAGACTGAGGATTAGCTGTACAGGAGCTCATTAGGAAGGTTTTGTACAAACCACGATGTAGAGAAAATGGTACAAAACACCTCTGTGAGACTACTCCCATCATACTAATGAGCATCAAAGAATGAACATAACAGTAAAAAAAAACCCCACAAACAACCAAAGCCAGGTTGTGACATATCTTAAAGAAGCTGATGGAGAAACGAGTGGTACATGAGGCTGGAAGTATTACACAGCTGTAAAGTTTTTAAAAAGCAAAGTAAATTGCATAGAGCACGTAGAAACAGAAAGCAAATTTTCCTTTCTGCTCAGGTTTGCACCTAAGAGGTCTGAGGAAAAGCCCTGATAGGGTTAAGTGCTGGGGAATATTTCCTTCTTGTCAGACAGATGCTCAGAGGCTGTGAAAGGGGCACAAGACCATGTTTGCATTGGGCTGGCTGCCAAGTGTTATTGCTATAGACTCCGGGTTAATTAACTTCACCGAAGGCCCCACCAACTGCATATCTTTGGACATCTCCCAGGAGCTCCGGGGAGGAGATTTTACACACAGATCCTATCTGAGATCCCTCGGTTTGGGGCAGCTTGAGGGGAAGCAGCTTTTTCACTTCCACTGCAGAAATCCCTGCAACTCAGGTAGACACAAATCAAACCCAGCTGCCTTGAGCAACAGACTTGGATTTTTTTTTTCCCCTCCCTGCAGTGATATCACACATCTGCTATTATCAAGACTGAAATATAAAAAGCTTACTAGGGTTTGTAAAAGCTTTGGTATACCTTACCACTTTATATACTTTGTGGGGGCACATTCAGAGGGCTTTACCCACTGCCACAGGAAGGTCTCTGGATTTAAACAGCTTGTACTAGGCCTGTTTTCTGAGCTGAAAAGTAGTTTACAACAGGATGTAAAGAAGTTTTGTTCCCTGAGTAACGATGATGCTCAGCTGTGGAGTTCCAGCCCTCTCCTAGTCCCTCACCCAGCTGTTCCCACAACCACCTGAGATCAGGACGACCATTCTAAACACCGAAATAATGAATTTTTGTAGACATTTACTAACCAGAACGAGGAGATGCGAGCCTCCCGCCCTCTCAGTGCCCACCCACGCCAGCACCGGGGCCGATCCTCGCAAACAGCATCCCACCGCAAGAGTTTAAAGGCGGCCGCATCCTCCCTCTTACAGGAAGTAAGAGCGACTTCCCGCTCCGGAGAGCTCCTCCATGCTGCCGGCAGCTCTGGAACAGCCCGAGGCAGGGAGGAACCCCTCGGGACGGTGGAATCTCGGGCTCAGCCCGGTAGGAGCGCGGCGATGACGCACTTGAGGCGCGGCTGCGGAACTGCACTCAGCGCGGCGTTGGTGGTATAGTGGTGAGCATAGCTGCCTTCCAAGCAGTTGACCCGGGTTCGATTCCCGGCCAACGCAGCTTCCTTTTGCTCAAATTTATTTTCTTTTTTCCCCCCTCCATCGCTTTATTTTTCCCTCCCTTACCTGCCCGCTGCAGCTCTCCAGGTACCGCTCCAGCGGCGACGCGCCCTCCATGGGCACAGCCGCCGACCCCAAACCCCTAACCTTCCTCCGGTCCTGCTTTAAATCCCCAGGGACAGCACCGGGGCCACGTGCGGCTTGTCAGGGAGCAGAGCCCATCACAGCTGGGAGTTTTACCCCCATCAAGCAGTCCTGGAGCCTCTCGCCTGCCTGCAAAGCTGTCTGAGAGGGTTTGCCCCGTCCTGCAGGACTAGAGGAATCGGGGTGCTCTCGTGTGCTTTACAGGAGCCTAACAACACAACCTGTCCCCGAGCCTGCTTTCCTCTGCAGGGCTGAAGAGAAATGGGGAGTTGGGACCTATAGCTTAGACCTTGCACAGATGATGCTTTTTAGCAAGTGTCATGTGCCCCTTAATTTCTCCCACCTGCCTCATCAAGTGCAATGAGGCACATCTGGTCCTTCGAGACGGTTTGTTCTCAGCTGGGCTAACACTGCTTAGGGGGGAAAACTTTTACTCTTTACATTCACTGTCCTCCCCGTGCAGGCATTTCCCCTCTGGAGTGTACTTGTGCCCTCTGTAAGTGATGATTTAGGGCCGTCCCCTTTTCCTGTGTCCCGGTGTGAGGCAGCACGTTCTCAGGAAGGAGGTCACGTTGTGCCTGGCTGATGGATGCTGTGGGAGTCTCACGCTGCCGACACAGTTTGGCTCGGGCGCTGCTTGAGTAGGCGCCAGCAGTTGCTGTCTGACTTGTTCCCTCTCTCCTGTCCTGTTGCTGTGTGGTGATGGATGGATGGATGGATTTCTGTGGAGGCACAGCTGGGAACACATCCCCGTCCCTGCCTGGGCTGCTGGAAGTGCTGACTGTGGTGATCGCTGCACCTGTTGCTCTGCCAGACAGGGCTTTGCTGTGAGATTTGCTTACAAACAGCAAGCTGAGCTGAAGAAACCGTTTGGAAGCAGATGTCGAGGCTCAGACATGCAGCAGGTCTTTGGGAGGTGCTGCCAGGCTCTTCTCACTGCCCCTGAGGTGCAAAGGCTTAGATTAGTGCCCTTTATCCAGGGAACAGAGCATACATGATGAGCATCCTTCCCTCCTCAGCCAGCCTGCTGGGCTGGTTTGTGGTATTTCTGGGACTCACCTAACAATTTATAGGTGCCAAATCCTCCCAGCCCCAGAAAAATCCAGCCTCGAGCAGGTTGATTTACATCACACAGCCTGTCCTAGAGCACCCAGGAGGCAAATCAGGCAAGCAAAGCAAGGAGAGGACCCAGAGAGGTTGTGCCTTGAATTAGGGAGGCTGGTGGAGCTAGCTTGGATCAGCTTGGGATGGTTAAATCTAAAATGTCCCATTTAGGGCTGGTAGGTGATCGGGGTGCTTGCAGACAGCTCTGTGGCCTCAGGTGCTTTTGTGGGCACAACAGGACGGGGTACTGAGGGCTGTGGTGGGGGGCTCTGCTCCCACCAGCAGTGACAGGCCCAGCCATCACAGCTGCTTCCTGGCAGCGTGGGCCTGCACTGCCCATGGAAATCACTGAATGGAGACAGGGGCTGTGCTGAGTTTTGCCCTTGCAGTGACATCTCAGGGGGCCGGGAGGCTGGTGCTCCCCCAGTGTGTGACCCTATTGCTGTGCTTGAGTTGGGGAGCTGGAATACTGTGGTGCTCCTGCGGCTTCCCTGGTGTGGCCCTGCCTGCAGCATTGCAGCTGAGTGCTGTGAGTTTCCTCAGCTAATTAATCCTTCATTGCAGAACCCCCTGGAGAGGAGATAATGTTCATCCTGCAGCCCCTGGGAACTGATTTGTCTGCATTTTGTGAACCCAAGATAGAGAAGGTCAACTTACGGTGTTCAAGTGAGCGAGGCTACATCAGAGATGAACACAAAATACAAATCTCTTAATATTGGTGGTGTTTCTTGCTTTAAATATGAACAAATGGCAGGGGCAGCATGAAGTGCTGCGATTTTTGGGTGAATCACGGAGTTTGGTGTCTCAGGCTAAATGGGTGAAAGACTGTTTACCCATTTGAAGAAGGGAAGATGTTTAGAAAGCTGAGAGAGCATCTGAGGATTCGAGAGTCACAAAGTGTGTGCAATTCAAGCTTTCAGGGTTGCTTTGCTGTAGGGGAAGGGTTTTCTGGCTGCTGCCCAAAGGAGGGCAGGTATGGCTGTGCCTTGGGAGGGCTCTGTGCTCGCAGCCTCCTCTTTCCAAGCTGGGCATCTGCTTGTGGTGCCCACTGTGGGGGAGGCTCCATGAGGGGGGTGTGCAGTGATGGGAGCCCCAGGGAGTGAAGATCCAGGTAGGGGGAGGTCCAGAGAGCAGCGTCCCAGCAAGCAGGAGGCACCAAATCTCTGGGCTTCTCCCCTTAGTCTCCTAGTTTCTGTGTCTCTCCTCCTTAGTCATCAGAGGCATCATCCCCTCTCTGTTCCTTCCTTCTTCAACAGGAGACTGACCCCTGTCACGGGTTGGACACACATTAATTAAAAATGTACCACTTGGAACTCATGAGACCTACCTGCTTAACTTCTGATCATCCAAGTCAAATAATGTTAGAAAAGGCAACTATTTTTCCCATCCCAACTTAAAAAAAAAATTATTTCTCTCTCAAACTGCCTGGGGTTTCACCCACCCTCTTTTTTTCCTGAGCCCCATTTTTTCCCCTCTCCCTCTCTTCTTTTCCTCCCCTTCTCTTTTTCCCCCACCTTTTAGATTCCCTTTGGAAAGCAGCAGCCATCCAGATCCCTGACTCACGGCAGGACTGCTCAGAGCAGGGAAGGAGCCGCTGCAGGCAGCCCTTCCCCACGTCCCGAGAGGAGCCGGTGACGGGGTGATGAATCACTGCAGCGCAGAGTTACTGTAATGATGAATTGTCATGAGTCTTAATTAGCAAATTGGTTAATTTTACTTAGAAAGTTGATGATTAGCGCAACAATAAGTGCTTTGTGTATTCTTTGTAAGAGTCATTCCATATCGCTCTTCCTCGGATAACTAATTGGGGAAGACTGTTCCACAGAGCTCCTGCTTGCAGGCCTGGATCAGCCTCTTCAACATTTCTGTAGCAGGCACTGCTGCATCACCTGGATGCTGTAATCTCGTTAGGGGACGGGACTAATCACAGGAGACTTCCAAAAACCTGGAAGGGACAAGGAGCGAGTCAGTAAGGAGCCTCTACCTGTTTAATTCATCAGTGCTCTGCACAGCTGCGTTCTATTCCAGCATGCCCTAAATGCCTTGCTGCTTGCTTTGAAGTTGGTTAATCTGGTTTGGCTTTATCTTATCTTTTTTAGGAGCCAGTTTCAGAATTAAAAGCTTGTGACTGACAGTGTTCTGCTTTCTGCTCTCCTGAGCTTTATGCTAAACCTTTACAGCTGTAATTGTCTCAGAAGAGTGTAGCTTGCCTCAGGTGTAGCTTCCCTCTCCCGGTGCCCTCGCTGCCTGCAGCATTAAAGCTCTGCCTTTGGAGCACGTAGAAGAGCAACTGAGAGCAGGGCCGTGTTCCAAGGAGAGAAACAATATATTATACACAAGATGTCTCCAAATTCAGCACTTTCTAATTAGTCCAGGAGCCAGCACTCCTCTGTCAGCAGCAGAATCCAAGTCTTGTTGCGGAGGTTGTTCCCTCTGTGTGGTTTAGCCTTGTTTTGGTCCCTGTGCCTCGATTCCCATCACGGCAGGGATGTAAATAGAATGAGGTGCTGAGGGGGACCCCAAAGGGGGTCAGGGAGAGGAGCAGGTGAACTGCAGTCAAGTCAGTGCATGGAGCTGGAAAAGCTCTGGAGAAATGCCTGCAGCCCAAAAGGCAACTCAGAGAGAGATGCTGGAGTGCCTTTGGTCTGACAAGTGTGACCATCACTCTCTCATACTTACCTGCCCCACACTACTCCATTCTAGACCCGATCAATGCTTGGCAGTATCAGCAGGTACTGGATTTATTGCCAGAGAAGGAAATAAGTTGCCATGACTACTCACCGAGTAATAGTGAGTAATTGGACTTTTAATTGTGAATTATTTAGCGTCATCGTTAGGTTGTGCTGGTGTAAACACGAACAGAATCAGGTCCGTTGGAGTTGATATCTGGGTCTAACTTGCCCTGTGTAAATCAGGAGTAACGCTCTGGGAGAAGTGAGGTTACAATGATTGGAGGTTGAGCCAGAATCCAGTGTAATTTCCCAGGTTTACTGGGTGATGGGAAGGGCTGTAACTTCCCATTTACCCCCTAAGTGTAACTTCCCATTTACCCCCTTACCACACAGTGCTACAGCTGCCTCTTTGCCCTGGGTAAACTGGGGCTCCCTTAGTCCCTGAAAAGGGCAGTAACGGGGGAATTTGATACTTTTTGCAAACATTAGTGGACTCCGAGCATTTGTGAGCTAGTGCATGTGCCTGCCATGCACTGGCAGAGACCAGGGTGCGTTGGCTTTTGGATCAGGAAAGAAAATCACTTCTGTCAGATGGGAAAGGGGTGAACTGGCTAGAAAAGAGCCATTTTTTTCTGGCTTCTACAGCTCTATTATGTGCAATGGAGACACTCACTGCCCCCATGTCAGAGAATTGCTGAGAACCAGACCCAGAGAGGATTGCCAAATCCTCCACTGAATGCCAGAGGAAGAAGCACTGTAAGCAAAAGTCATCTGTCTCAACTGAAAAGGCTGAATGGTGATTTGAAAACTGTACAGTTAACTTCATTTAATTCTCCTATCTGTGCCATGCAACAAACTGATCAAAGGAAGGCATTCTATATGTTGTTTGCATAGAAATCCACTCATCCTGGCCCAGCCTCGCGTGGGGCAGAGCACAGGAGCCTATTTTTACTTTTTATTCTGTGTTGTATTTAAAACGTGGCCAGAAAAGGGGGGAGTGGGATGAGGAAGGGTTTAAATATCGGCTGCCACCTTAATTGCAGCCTAGCAATGAATGGCTGCAGGCTTTCTTGGACAGCTCCTCCGTGAATGTCACACACAAATCCGTCTGACACCTGGGGTCAGAAGTATTCTTCCGTGCTTTTTGTTAAGTCATCTTTCCCACTCTCGTGCCAAAGAGTCTGGCTAAATTGAATTGCATTTAAATGAGGTGAGTGTGTGATGGATCATCCGAGTGCTGCTGTTTCCCTCCCAAGTTTTGTGACAAATCTCTCTAATGCAAACACCGTGTCTCATACCTTGAACTCACTGCTGCAATTAAATACTGATCCTTTAAGCCTTATCTGGAAAAACAATATAGTAATAGCAGTCCTGCGTGTTTGCACAGAAAAGGAGAGGTGTGCACGCAGCAGATGCTGGCAGAGCTCTGTTAATTCACTTTGCAGGGGTCACAGTCACATTGAAGACATGAGCAGTGACATTAGCACGTCCAGACCTTCAGCGCGAGCTCTCCAGGAATTAGAGCATGTACCGCGATGCCTTCGCTGCTGTGTCAGCTGAGCTGTGACACCACCACAGGTTTTTATCAGCTTATTGTACAACTAAATGCAAATACAATGAGTCAAGGAAGGGTGCTGACCAGTCACTGAATTCCCCCTAAAACGGGAGTTTTGCCTGAGTGATCAGCAAGATATAATGACTGACACTGGAATGAGTCTGCAGGGCACACAGCTCGGTGATTAGTCAGTTCTCATTACCTCTTCCTCCAATTAACGTCAGCAAATCAGTGCTCCTGAATCAACGAGGACCTCAGGAGAAACTAAGCTTCCCCAAAACGCTGCCAGATGTCAGCAGAAGCTCCAATCCCCTCGCCTTGATGGTTCTGTACTTTTACCACACATAATTAACTGTTAACACCGTCCTGCTTCTGTCGCTCCAGCCCTTCACCCGGGGTCTGCTGATGGATGCTGTTAGTTTAGCTGTGATGGAAGAGTCTGTGCCCAGCTCTGCTCTCTTGTGCTCCTGCACTTCATCTCATTTCCATGCTCATCCCAGCCAAGCAGGAACCCAGCCTGAGATCCCTTTTGTTACAGCTTCATCCCTCCGTTTGGCTCTTCCTCCCTCCTCCTTGCTGTCTTTGCAGTTTCCCTTGAACAGGTTGTGGCATTTGGCTTTTGTGGTCAGTCTCTGGAAGTGGAATTTTCGAGTTAATTTTCCCCATACTATCCAAGATACTATAGGGAATATTTTTATGTATTTTTGGTATCTGCAGGCTGTGGAGAAAGTTCACTTGTCACGGTGCCCTTCATCACAAAGGTGTTATTTTTTTTTCCTCTTTTTTTTCTCCCTGTGACTTGTCAGGAATAATTAAATGCTGTGATTGCTTTGGCCTCCCTTCAATGGGCATTTACCCAACTCATAAATACAAGAGTAGCTCCCCTGAACTCTGTTTCCACTCAGGTAGAGTTGTGAAGGTTTGCTCAGCGGTGCTTTGAGAAAAACGAGGAACCCAGATGGGCGACTCGGGAGGATCCCGAGCTGGTTGTTCTGTAAAACCCAAATAGTGTTGCTCAGATCAGTTAAGGTTTGCTTATTAACATTAAAAAGACATTCATCCCCAGGTATTTTCACAGTTCCCTTTGCTCCCAAATTGGCATGGGCAGTGCTGCTGTCCAAAATAAATGAAGTGTGTGAAGACAGGCCTTTTAAAGGCGTTGAGGAATGCAGCTGTTTCAGGCCTTTTACATCTCACTCGGCTTTCACCTAATTTGTTAATGGGTATGTTTTTCCCTGTGGGAAAATAAAGCTTTTCTCTCTGACATTTTATAGAGGACCTACTAAACCTTCTTTTGTCCCTTTGGGTAAAATCACTTGAATTGGCTTTTCTGGTGCCTTTCTGTTTTCCCTAGAGAATCCGAGTTGGTTGTTAACCCTTTCTGTCCCCCAGGCCTTACAAACAGTCTGATAGAAACCCTTAGACACCTTAGAAGTCTAGGCACAATGTGGGCAGCTGTAGGTTCACTCGAGAGAGGCTTGTTACTATGTCAAAAAAAAGGGATATATAAGTGAATATTTGCTCATTTTAGGTGTGAGCTGAAACAGAAGCTTGCCAAGGGATGCACTGTGAGTTTGCAACATCACCAGGAATTGCTGGATCTCCTGGGGCACCAGAGAACAGGATGTCTCCTCAGACCCAAGGGTTTGCAAACATTTCCAAGTCTCCAGCCACCCTTGGGACACAGCTGTGTGTCACCACCAGGGATGGCACACTGGGGACCGGAGCACGAAGCTCCCCTTGGCGTGACACTCCTTGCAGCAGGCAGGAGGACGCATCCCTTGTGTAGCTGCAGACAAAATACCTTCATATTAACCCCATCTCTGCTGGCAAGAGCAGCTGGGATGGCTCCTGTGCTCTTTGATTTATCCAGACAGGTACCAGGGGTGCTTGCTGCACGTTTCTTTAGAAGTTTGTCAGCCTGGCATGCGCCGTTCCCGTGACGCCTCGCAGAGCTCAGTCAATGTCCTTCCCTGGCTGCAGGAGGAAAACGTGCTGAGCCAGCCTTGCAGGCTGCTCCAGCCACGGGATACCCGATCCTCAGGCTGGGAGAGCCCTTGGAGCACGAGGTCTGTCTGCCTCTCCATTTCTCTTCTCCTCTCATCTCTCACTTCATATTCTGTTTGCTGCCCATCATCCTGCTACGTTTCAGGTGAACAGCAGGTCCGTGCTGAGGAGGGACGTCGTGTTGGTGTTGCAAAGGTTTTTCTTTGCAAAGGAAAACATCTTCGTTCCACAGGTATTGATGAAGAAGAGTGTTAATTTAAAACCTGCCCCAGATTCATGTAGAACAGCATAAATAACAAGCAGGTGCTGTGAATGATGAATGGGAGAAAAGGATTTGAACTGCCACTGTTCTACCACACAGGGAGTGTTTTACAGGAGGCGAGGTGATTCTGTGTCATTTCTGCATTTTCTTTACTTAACAATAACCATCCCCTCTTAAACAATCATCATCTGCTAGGATGCTACCAAGAAAGAAGAAGAAGAAAATTTGGAACTTGCTTTGAAATAGCACTCTCATGGGAATCCAAAGCACAGTTGTTATTACTGTGCTGCTCAGAAAGCTGCTTTTCTGTCCAGCTTCCCTGTGATCCCTTTAGCTCCATCTGATACCAAAGGCTCGAGATCTCCAGATTAGAAATTAAATTCCACCTCTGTGGCCCAATGACCTGCTGGAGTCACAGCAAATAAATTTTCCTTTACAGTGAGTGCTTCCAGCTAAACCTGTTGCTTTTTGGTCAAAATCAAACTTTTTTTGAAAAAAAAAAAAAAAAAAGATAATTAAAACCATGTGATGCAGGTGTAGGAATAATAATTGACTTGAAATTGAGTAGGGATTATTCAGAGTGATGGCAGGCCCTGATCTTGCAGGGATTTAGGTGCTTGTTTTGCTCTGCTGGCATGTGTGAGTACACAGGACAGTCAGGAGGGCTCTGTCCTGGGGGATTTAGGGGAGGCTGTGGCATGGCCAGGAGCTGTGCAGTTGGGACAGCTGGGTGGGATGTAGCACTTACAGCATCAGGCAGCAATTCCTGCTGCTAAATTGGGCATAAACCACAGCATTTCAGGAGTGGGCAAGTGTGGCTTGGGTGTCTGGTACGGCAACAGCAGCCTGGGGAGGGCAGGAGAGGGGTTTTCCCATTGCGATTTCTGTTTTGCTTTGCAAATGTGACACTGGGAGTGACTGGTGTCAGGCCTGTGCTGGGAGGTGGGCACTGAAGAGCCTCGAGGGAATCTGGCAGAAATCATCGTGTAAGTGTGATCACTCTGAAGATGTCAAATCACTGAGATGGGTACCGAGCTGTCTGGGTGTCTCTAATTGTGCTGCTCGTAGTGGGTCATATATTGAATGTGATAAAATTGAACGGTACAGTTTTAAACCCAATTTTGGGCTTTTCAGTGCTCTGTTACAATGATGAAATCCAGAAATGGAAGGTGAATGTCGTTTCTAAATAATTTTTTTTCCCAGTGAGCTCTGAAACAGTTTCAAACAATTCACTTAATTAGCTGGATTTCCAGCAGTACAAAATGTGACCATCTCCATTTAATTAAAAGCATATCTACTTTGTGATAGTGTGGGGATTACGTGGAGACTGGTAGTAGCCTGGTGGATTTTCATCCTGCTCACATACAATGTCATGGTTTAGATTGTTGTTTTTTTATTATGGGCTTTTACTCTTCCTGCAAGAGTTTCCAGTGTCATTTCTGCTGACAGATGCTGCTTAGGACAGATTTATTTTTATTCCCTTACAGTTGAATTGGATCAAACGTCGTTTTCCATGTAGCTCAAGTTTCCACAATGGAGTTACTCCTAGCTGACTACTCTGAGAAGAAAGTTGCAGTCATTTTTGTGACCTTCTTTAGCAGCAGTTGAAATGGTTTTTTGGCACGTGTGCGTATAATCTATTAATTTCCACTTCCTGTCAATTGTAGGGGTTCATGCTTAAAAATGGTATGAAAAATTTTAATGCAAATAAAGAGGGAGAGAAAATCCAGCATTTGGTCTTTTTTTTTTTTTTTTTTCCTAGCTGGATTCAGTGAGGTGTTGAAACATGCAGGGCATTTGTTTCTGGCATTGATAAGGATCTCTCATGTTCTTCTATAAAATGCTAAATTAACAATAATCGTCCCCCACGACTTACAGCCCTGCTCAGTGCATAGCCTGCCTTTCTCTCAGGCTTCCTCTGAATCCACAGATCTGAAGGCTTTTTCCCTGTGATCTGAGAAAGCAAAATTCCTGACAGAACTAATGACTTGGGGCTCCTGCGGCATTTTAAAACCTTTTCTTTTTCCCCATGAGTGGCTGCCTAATGTGAGTGGGATTTCAGCGGCTGTTTGCATTATTTCCTCCCCGCAGTCGGGACATTCAGCCCCATTAGCCTGCCCGGCTGCTCGGCACAGCGGTGGCTCTCCGGTGAGCTTTTCCACCAGGTTTCCCAATCCACACAATTGAGATAGTTTATTGCCTTACGTTTTGGGTAATGGTATCTGACATGGGATTTAAAAGCATTTTCGGGTCCTTTATGCTGTGATGTTGTGGCAAATCCATAAGATGTGAAGAACCGGAGATTTCTGAGTTGGTAGGAAGTGGAATGTTCTCAGCTGAAATCCTTCAGAGCGAGCAGTGACCACCCAGCAAGGAAATCAACTCCTGGAAGGAAGAAGAGGAGAAAGTTCTGAATCATAGAATCAGAGAACATCCTGAGCTGGAAGGGACACACGACGATCCTGGGTCTGACTCCCGGCCCTGCACAGACACCCCAACAACCCCACCCCGGGCATCCCTGGCAGCGGTGTCCAAACGCTCCTGGAGCTCTGGCAGCCTCGGGGCTGTGCCCATTCCCTGGGGAGCCTGGGCAGTGCTCAGTCACCCTCTGGGGGAAGAACCTTTCCTGATATCCAACCTAAACCTCCCCTGGTACAGCTCCAGCCGATCCCTCGGGTCCTGTCACTGTCACAGAGTGCAGAGGTCGGTGCCTGTCCCTCCTGTAGCTGTAGCAGCTGGATTTGCACACTCTGCTCTTCCATTGTGGCTCCACTCCTGGCAGAAGGGGCAGCCCTGTCCCTCCAACGCCCTTCCCAGGCTCGTGGCTCCAATCTTTCTCTCTCTGTTGGCATACCCACTGTCTGTGAGGCAGCAAATCTGTTCCCATTCCTGAGAAGCGGCGATTTGCTTCTGATGCCTGCTGGAAAACTCTCCTGTGGTCAAAAGCAATTAAACATCTGCAGAATCTGTTCCTGCTGAGCCCTGCCACAACCACTCCTGGAATGGTTAATATTAGGAAGATTTGGCCTTAAATTTTCACCTTGGAAGCGCGGGGTGGGGATGCTGCCTTTGGCTGGATCATGTGCTGCTCTCAGCAGCGCTCCTGCAAGAGTGGAGTGACCGGCCGGGATGTGCTGAGCCAGGGAAGCTCCGGGATGAAGCAGCAAAACGCTGCCTGGCCAGCTGATGGCCGGGCACAGATTCCAAGTGTCCGGCCGCCTCCACACCCCCGTGGCCACCCCGCCAGCGAGGCCTCGCCTCCGGGCCCGTTTCACCTCCCAGGCAAAGGCACAGCTTCCGTCAGCATCCGCTGCCTCATGCCGCTGCCTTTGTTTGCTCCGGAGAGTTTGGGAATGCGGCGGTAGCCTGCAGCCGAGCGGCACGCATGGCTGGCCGAGAGGGGAATGCGGAGCTCTCCCCGCAGCTCCATGCAAATCCTCCTCTGATACCGAGTGCTGCGGAGCGATTCATTTCTCAAAGATGCTGTGGGACAAATAAACAAATGGCTTGCTCTGAGCAACAGGGCCTGGAAGTCAAACCGGGCTCCTCGTTGCCAGAGGTCTGAAGAAATGACGGGAGGGTGCGTGCAGAGCCCCGGGGTGATGCCAGCATCTCTGCTGCGCTGGGATAACTCCTTTTTGCCGGCTGCCTCCCGGACGCTGTGGGTACCTGCCCAGCATCGGAGCTTCCCCGCAGCCACCGCTGGCTCAGCCGTCCTGCTGAGCCAAAAAATGTGCATTTTCTTGTGTTTCCCCCAAAATGTTTGGGATTTCGGGAAGCTGAGAGTTAATGTCAGTCCACCAGCAACGGAGCTGGACGGGTGCCCTCGGTGACTTCTTGGGCCGTTTCGCTGTCCCCAAGTAACACAGAGTTTCCATCCCCGTGGGTACCCACAGATCCGTGGTCAGTCGCTGAGCTCGGGCAGGAGAAAGAAATCTGCCCTGTGAGCGCTTTGGGAAGGATCCGCGTCAGAGGGAAGAAGAACTCGGGGCTGTAAGAAGTCAGAGCTGAAAGAATCCAGTTAATCTTCCTCCCTGCAGACTCCACAGACTGCTGGGATGTCCCTGAATGAGCCCCTGGTATGTCTGTGCTGCAGGCAGGGCTGCCAGGCAGTTTTAAGACATTTAAGGGAAATTGAAGGACAAGCTCTGTTCCTGGTCATGAGGAGGTGTCTGGTCTCCTTCATGTCCTGGAGGAGGCCTTGGGGTGTGCTCTGCCTGCTTGCCTCGGGCCCCTGGGATCCCCACACCTGCCCACCCTGCCTGGGGAAGGGGGTGGAGAGGGATATGGTGGGAACTGGCTGGAACTGGGGGAGCTAATTAGGGAGGGTGGGGGTCTGGACGGGTGATCCCTGTGCCTGGTGGGTCTGGCAGTGGGATCCCTGCATCGGGCAGGTCTGGGGAGAATGGTCCCCACACGTGGGTGGGGAGATCCCTGGGGAGACCTGCGTGCGGGAGGTGATTCTCACGCTTGGGTGGGGTTTGGGTGGCTGTACCTGTGTTCCCTATGTGTGGGAAACCTGGGTGTGAGGATCCCTGCTGCAGGAGGTCTGGGTGGGTGATCCCTGCCCATGGGTGGGGTACGGGTGGGGAGATCCCTGGGGATCCCTGCCTGGTGGAAGTCTAGGTGGGTGATCCGCAGGAATAGGTGAAGGATTGCAGCATGGGGGAGCTTGGGGGTGGTGGGATCCCCACGTGGGGGAAGTCTGGGTGGGTGATCCCTGGGATCCCCACGTGGGGGG